>OY744515.1:13166303-13183803 GCA_963556195.1 Sepiola atlantica
ACTCTAATGTTTGAGGGGAAAGTTTTTGCTACCACCTATATGGAGTATGTTTTGAGGAGAGTCGAAGATGGTGGGCCAAAAGTAATATTTATTGTTAGCTGGAGAAAAGTAATAACAAATTTACTAAAACATGATCGAGTGAATGAGCGTAATGTAGTGGTGAGTTTAGTTTCCAATTCTTCGAGAAGGCACAGGGGGAAAAATTGTCTCAACTTTATATATATATATATATATATATATATATATATATATATATATATATATAGTAATAATTAGTAATTAGTAATACTACACATTTCAAGCAAGATAAGGCTTCTAAAATTCATCCAAAATTGTCCACATGCACACGTGGCGCAACGAATGAAGTTTTTAAGTCATAATAAGTTCTATATAATATTCTGCCGGAAACTAAGAATAAAATAAAAATTACTTAAAACTTCTACCTTATCATGACGGATAGAACGAGAACAATCTACACCCGTGGATTAAATAAATGTTCAATTCTAAATTTCATATAGATTCCCAAATACGGCATGAAGATTCCCGCGTTCAACAGAATGCACCTGCTGATGGTCCAAGATTACATCGACTCAAACGTTGTGAGAATAATATTCAAAATAATAACAATAGACCGAAAAATGCAAATAATACAAGCTATTTATAGTATGGTCATATATGTTAATGTTTCCAAATAATACAAGCTATTTATAGTATGGTCATATATGTTAATTTTTGGAGGAGGTCTCTTCAATTCTTAATATGTGCAGAGCCGATAGTTCCGAGTAAAGAGGTGAGTAATTTTACTATTTCTTTTGGTAATATTATGTTGGGTATTATGGAATGTAGAGGTATGCCTGGTTTGTGTGTGTTTCGGGAGGTCGTAGAGTGATTGTATAGTTGAGTGGTATATGATGTCCATTTAAAAAAAAAATTTGTGAGTTTTTTTAATTAGTTTGTTAAAGGTTTCAGTTTTTTGTTAGTGGTGTTCACATTCGTGGGTTCATACGTCGTGAGATCGATAAGGATGTCTATTAGTTTAGTATGATATTAATGTTGAGGGAGAAGGACGATGTTTGCTGGAGTCATACCAATGTTAGATGTGATGGATAGGTTTTCAGGGCGGGCATGTAACGTTTAGGTAGTGTACGTTCCTGTGGTGCAGATAATGCGGTGAGAGTCCTTTTGTTATGCCAGTAGCTGAGTTTATAGATGTATAACATTCTATTGGTGTTTTTTTGTTGCTTTTAAAAAAAAAACTTAGTTCACCCCAAACAATGCAAGTTGCCACTGTAGACGTAAAGGGCTACTGAGAATTAGAGTGACAGTTTTGGGGGTCATTCTAAATTGGGAACTGTTCAGTGAGATGCTTGTTCACATTAGTTTTACATTTTTGCATGTCGGTATAGTCGGGATAACAGGGAGCAGGGAGGTAGTTCCAAAGGGCGGCAGCTCGAGGAAAGTAGCTATTGGAGTAGAAGGCTCTTCGGCATTTGGTTACTTACACAGAGAATGGAGAAATACACTCCATTCTGATTAGTTAGTTGAGTGTATTTACGTCGAAGGAACATCAGAGCAGAAAGTACATCGGAGCACATTCCATTAAAGTACTTGTAAAACATTGCGGCGATGGGACAGGGACTGGAGCTTGGTGGATAGTGAAGGATCTATTAGATTTTTTGGACCTTGTCTAAGAGGAAGAACTAAGTGAGTAGTGCAGTAGTCGAGATATGACAACAATATTCCATGCATGGGTGGATGGTGGCTTTGTAAAGATATAGGATACCGTCAGGTGTGAGAAGTTTTCTAGCACGGTAGAGGGAGCCACTTTCTTCGCTTCAACCTTGTCAATATCTTCTATGTATTTGTTCCAATTCATGTTACCTGTGAATGTTAGGCCGAGGCATTTGAACGTTGGACTCTCAGGTAGGGTGCAAGTTTTTAGGATCCATGTAGCAAATTGAAGTCTGAAACTGAGGGCTTATAAATCTGTAGTTGAGGAACTCGTTGTTGGTGAAAGTTTGGGCCATGTGAGATCGGCTGAGAGTTTTCGATTTGTTTGTGAATATTAGACTCTATAGTTTGCTGTTTAGTCTTGTTGTGTTGTCAGGGTTGAGTAAGTTGACGGTATTTTGTGAGATGTGGTGAAAGGTTCGCGCGGCTGAGTTTTACTAGTAATGCGTCGGCTTTATGTGAAAGAGCGTTAACTTAGTAAGTATTAAGAAGGGGGAGACAATAGATAGTCATCTATCTCTTTAATATATTTACACGAGTATTTTTATATTTAAATTTAAGTAAAATGATAACCAAAGATTTAATCAGTGATGAAAAACGTTCTCATTTTATTAGTAATCATGCCAGTAGATTTCAAACTGGGTAATTTAACTCTTTTTTCTTCAACTTATTAATATTTTATATCACTTTCAATTATAGTGATACATCTTTGGATTCATTAGAACAAATTAAATTATGCTCTATCAAAATTATCTTCCTAACAACATGTATTCTTCCGATAATCACCCTTGATAATTTTTCTAAAAATATATAGATATAAAACAAACAAATTATAAAGTAAAATTCCTAAATTCTATAAACTATAATGTTGTAGAAAACAAGTTACATCACTTCCCTAGTTATATTTATAATCTGATATTTTCTGTAAGTGAATTATCTCCCTTTCGATGAAGACATTAATTAATAGATGACAGACGCCATTTTGGTTGCGTACATGACAGATTGACAACAATGCTTTCTTTGATGCTTTTTTGGGAACTTATTTTCAACATCTGATCTTTTTTTGCTGGAAATTGTTTGCTGATAAAGATTCTCACGCGTCTAAAAGCCGATATATGCTTCCAAAACCACGGATGTGTCTAATATTTTAGTACATTCTGGTCATAAGCTACGCTCGATTAGAATGAATCTTGAGAAGAAAAGAAAAACGATTGATCTTCCCTCCTGATCTAGCTTTGATGCATTTAATTTTGAAACGTGTGTAAAGAGAAATTAAAATAACGTTTAACTTCTCAAATCTGATTCAAATGTACATTTAAATAAATAAAAACTATATATATATATAAATAAATAATATAATTTAAATTCATTATTAACACTTATATATATATATATAGCTAATATTCTTTCGCTATATACCTTATTTAAGTAAGGTAGACCAGTTAATTATAAAACATATAATCAATAGGCATAAGAAAGTAGGAAGGGAATAGTGGAAAGGAGAAAAACAGACAAACGGAACGCATACAAAGTAGAGAGACCAATATATATGTAGATACAGGATTTAGCAGGGTAAATTGAGAGCAAGTTATAACTATTGAGGCAAAATTGGTACCGGAAAAGAGTTAAATATACCATGAACGACCACTTATTGAGTGATTGTGTTTATCAAAAACAGGGGAAATTGAGGCATAGATATGAATGGGGTTTGTAGTAGAATGTTTGTTTTTAGTGTGAAATAACCCTGTCGTAGGATTTTAGATTGTATTCTTATTTTAATTTTAAATCATTGGATTATAATTTGGGTCAAACATTATATAGTATGGTAGAAACCTATCCGCTGTTTGTTGACATGTTCAGAACGGAAAACGGTGTCCGCCTCTGTAAGACAACGGATGTTCAGTTTTAATTATGTATTGATCTAAATTGGGTAAGTTTAAACTATCATTACTATCTGACAAATAGGCAAAAAGGGCGTTTTTATGATCGGATATTCGTTTGTTTAACAGGTGTATGGTTTGCGAAATTTGTTGAAGGACATATATAATTTATAGGCATATAAAATTTATATGTACATACATTCTCTCTATATATACATGTCTATATTTTTGACGTTGAGTTCCACATCATATTACAAACAAAGAGTGTATACAAAAATATTAAAGTTGTTTACAGCTGTTTCAAGGCAATGATGATTTTAAGTTAGACAAAGAAAAATAGCATTAAAAAAGATCGGATGTTTTCGGAGCAAGCCGAAAACAATTTTTTTAAAAGTTCAATTTCAACATTAGACAGTAGGTATTGCCCCAAATAAATTCCACTATTTATTTAATAAAACGTAACTGCCGTTTGACACAATTCTAGGATCTATTGTGTACAATGATAATGAAAACATGAATACAGATTTATCACAAAGCTGAGGAGATGAGTTATTTGTACACATGTCTATAATTGTTAGCTAGGTAGTAAAGGCAACACGTGGTCCCGCTTTCCGTAACGCTGGTTATTACCCACGAAACGGTGTCAGTAAATAGTAGCTACATATATATATATATATATATATATATATATATATATATATATATATATATATATATATATATATATATATATTATAGTCCATGTTTATTTATTTGTTTGATTTTTGGTATATATATATATATATATATATATATATATATATATATATATATATATATATATATATATATATATAATCAAACAAACAATTAAAAAAAAACACAAATAAATTATCAAATCACGGTTATATCATACTATGCTTTAATGTACATTTCATAACAAAATTTATGTTTATAAAAGCTCTATGGAAATAAAAAAAACTTAATTAGAAACATTGAATATTCAGCTTTATCACACACATATATATATATATATATATATATATATATATATATATATATATATATACCGATGTTTATACATATATATGATATTTATCAATAAATATTAAATTATTAATACCTACAGACGCTAGTGTTTCAAGCATATTGCTCTCATCAGTGCAGGAAAGTAACAATTTCAGACGGTCGGGAGGCGCGACCCCGATTCACAGAGTCAGCCTAGAATCTGCAAACAGTCGCCATATCCACTCGGCCAACGGAAACTTTATGGAAATTAAGATCTATATGTACCTAGAAGCGAGCACAGATAGAAGACAGATATATATATATATATATATATATATATATATATATATATATATATATATATATATATATATATATATATATATATATATATAGTACAAATAGTTGATTTCATCGACGTTCACCAACTGAAACATTGGTACGACCACTCCCTTCAGAAAATTGAATAACGAACTCAAATAAATGAGTAAGTCTAGCCACTTGATGCACATTTACCTGAGTGACAATATTTTACAAATGTTTTATAAAAATTCTATCAAATTAACCAGAGAAGTATGATAAGCATTTGCCTAACACTGATCCTGTTTGATTTTTTTCTTCATTATTATCAGTCCTACTTGATAGCTAAAGTAGCATGAAAGAGAAGCTGTGAGAATGCATATTATATATATATATATATATATATATATATATATATATATATATATATATATATATATATATATATATATATATATTCTCGGACGTTTCTCAACCATTAAAACTATATTAAAAAAAAACAACAAAAAATTATAGTCCCAAGTCTTCCAGTGGAAAATCACTCATGTAAGTCAATTTATTTTTTACAGTTATTATATTAGTTTGTTTCTAACACTATTTTAAGGGATCATCAGTTGTTTACCATGAAAAACTGTTTCGGGAATTTCAAAACAAGACAGTATTTAATTTCATGGCTTCCCAGCAGAGTTGATCAGACCCCACTTCCCTTAAAAGACAAAAACATAAACGTTCCTTATACTAAATCTACGTTTTGTTATATATATATATATATATATATATATATATATATATATATATATATATATATATATATATGAAACAATACATATAAAATGTTCTCTTTATCTGAGATCCTATCGTGATAAGAGTATGCTCAATATAATGGATAGAGCAAACATATGAGAATAAAAAGACGATGAAAATAACAATTCGATTAATTTCAATATTTATTAATTCATCAGATATTCAATCAAAGAATATAAAAAATATATGCTACCAGTAATACACTATTTGACTGATTTTTCTCTTCTCATGAAAAATAGCTTATCTTTGAAAATCCATGGACCAGGGAAAATACTTTTTTATATTCCTTGTTTGAATATCTGATGAATTAATAAACATTGTAATTTACCCAAATTCTATTTTCATTATGCTTTTATTCTTATATATATATATATATATATATATATATATATATATATATATATATATATATATATATGGGAAGAGAAGGATGAAGGTAATCCGACGTGATGGGAAAATGGAAAAGGAAAACCAAAAAATGGATGTTTTTATGTGTACATCAACGTTTCCCTCTCTGCCATCCACTTTACCCCGGCTCATCCCCCACCTCTTTCTCTTACCACCAGCCACAGTAGTCCTTGCTCACCCCATCCTTCCATTTTTTCCCCACTCATTTTCTTCAACATTCATTTCTATTTCTCCAACAAGTACGGACGTCCACCCAATAGTGGCCATTATTTCATTTTATTTTTCCTACCAATATGTCTACCCTACATGTATCTGTACTTGCATGACATTTTTTTCTCTATTTTATCATCCTGATGAAGTCTTATAAATAAAGACGAAACGTTGATGTACACATAAAAACATCCATTTTTTGGTTTTCGTTTTTCATTTTCCCATATATATATATATATATATATATATATATATATATATATATATATATATATATATATATATATATATATATATATATATATATATATAACCCTATATATAACCCTATATATAACCCTATATTTATCATATAACCAAAACGATCAATTAACTTATAACTCTTTATTTACCAAGCAAATATAGTGTAAAGCTTACCCAAAAACTCATACAGATTCTTCAAACTACAAAGATCAATAATAAAATTACTGTTTCATTGGACGTCGATAGTGTATTCACTAATGCCCCAGTTCACGAAACAATCGACATCATAATTAATAACATATACAATAATTCATCCGTCTCTCCTCTTAAAATCAATCCTAGAATTCTCAAAAAGTAATTATTAATCTACACAAACGAAGTCCCTTTCTACGACCATAAGAGCCACCTTTACACACAAATTGATGCAATTTTCATGTGTTCTATACTTGGACCAAATTCAGTAATTTTTGTATGTCTAGTCTTGAGAACTAAATATTTAATACAATCGTTAAACCCTCCATTTATGCAAGGTACGTGGACGATATCCTTATTCTAGCAGACAACAAAACTGAAATTAAAGAACTACAAAACATATTTAAAATAGATTCTATACTCACATTCACCTATGAACTAAACATTAATAAGAACATTCCTTCTCTAGATGTACTTATTGACTCCAACAATGATGAACGCATCACCTCTCCATACAAAAACTACCTCCATTAATTCTTGCCTGTTGAATTACAAAAGTGAATGTTCATACCGCTATAAAATAGCAATCTTAAAAAATCTAATAAACCGACAAAAAATATTTTTCAATGAATAAAAATACATTAAACAAATACTAATTAACAATCAATTCCTGAATTACCTGGTAAGAGGTCAAATAAAATTGACCATATAAAACCTAGATAAAATACATTAAACAATCAATTCCTGAATTACCTGGTAAGAGGTCAAATAAAACAGCTAAATATTAACATATTCTACCGTAACCAGTTGCATCATAACTTTAAACTAGACGAAAAACTCATTTAAAACATAATTCACAGGCATTTATCTTCTGTTAATACTAATAAAAGAATTAGAATAACCATTTACTATAAAACATACATAACCTCTAAGCTAATAATCAAGAACAACACCAAAAAAACATAGTAGAACATAAACAATATTAATTATGAATCGAGTAAAATATTTGAAAGTGCCTAGAATTTAAAAAACAGTAACAATATTTGAAAATGCCTAGAATGTTAAAAACAGTAAAAATATTTGAAAATGCCTAGAATGTTAAAAACAGTAAAAATATTTGAAAGTGCCTAGAATGTTAAAAACAGTAAAAATATTTGAAAGTGCCTAGAATGTTAAAAACAGTAAAAATATTTGAAAGTGCCTAGAATTTTAAAAACAGTAAAAATAGTTGAAAGTGCCTAGACTAAAAAAACAGTAAAAATAGTTGAAAGTGCCTAGACTAAAAAAACAGTAAAAATATTTGAAAGTGCCTAGAATTTTAAAAACAGTAAAAATATTTGAAAGTGCCTAGAATTTTAAAAACAGTAAAAATATTTAAAAGTGCCTAGACTAAAAAACAGTAAAAATATTTGAAAGTGCCTAGACTTTTAAAAATAATCTCTACGTTTAACTCTTTTGAAATGTCGTAAATTGTAAATTTTAAATATTGTAAAATTTTTATTATGTATTGTAAATTTTAATCAATCACGCGCCTGGCACGTGATCACATTCAAAATACGTAATATCATCACACATACGTTATTTGAAAACGTTATTAATTTACCGCACAGCTCGAACTTAGCAGTCATGAATATGCAACTCCAATCCTCCGCCTGAATACGATTCAGGGAAGTCAATCGAAAGTACTCGCGAACAAAAATAGAACAAAACAGATATTGAGCCTACATCCGGCAATTGAACAAAAATACAAGAAGAATTATCCGAAAGGTCTAGAAGATCACAAAAAGATTGATAAAACAAAAACATTCCGTGATATACAACAACGTATGCCTCTCTCTCACTCTCCCCTACCCCCGCCTCTCTCTCTCTCTCTCTCTCTCTCTCTCTATATATATATATATATATATATATATATATATATATATATGCAGAAGAATGGAAAGGAATTAGAAAAGCAAAAGCCAAATCAAAATTCAATTCAATTGCTCAGAGCAAGGTATATTCCGCAAAAAGGCAATTTATTCAAGTTAAATTTTCCTTAAGCCAGGCTTTTCAAAGATCAAAGTCTTATCATCAGAGGAAGTCGCTGGGATAGATAAGTTGGCAAAGGCCAAGATTTAAAATTTGAAAAAATATTGAGCTGTATACTCTTCACAATAGGTTTTACCTTTCCTAAAAGTTCGTTTTTAGTACACCACTTTATATATATATATATATATATATATATATATATATATATATATATATATATATATATATATATATATATATATATGTTGGAAAGCTACTTCATTATATCAGTATTCACCCTGGCAACCCATTACACGAAATTGTTTTAAAAAAACATTTAATTATAGTTATAGTTGTACTGAAAATATTTTTCACCAATGGTATCTATTTTACTTACAAATTCAAAAAGCATGAGACAGAATAAATTAAGAATTGTCACCCAGTGATAAATTTGGTATATATCTGATCGATAGTGTTTAATGTTCAAATCATTTAATAGAAAAAATATAGTCTTCCTATTAAACCCCACTTCACATGAGAAAATCATTAATAAAAATACTTTAAATATAAGCTATAGTTGTGCTAATAGTCAAGAAAAATTATACACCTCCAAATTCCATCTCTTGTTCCTGTTTCCCTAACTGTACGAACATGCAGAAATTTAAATGTAATGTGAACAAACATCTCGCTGCACAACTCTCCACTTTGGGTGCCCCTATAGATATTGTTCCGAATTCACAGTAGCCCCTTACGTCTCAGTGGCATTGGCGGGGGTGAATAAAAGTAAGAACAAAAGTTAAAAATAGCAACAATGGAAAACATTTTTTGAATAAACGGGACAAATTCTACAATAATGGTAAAACAACGAACTGACAAGGATATTTTTGGGGTCTATCTGATGAGATATTTAAGAGTTTTTTTTTTTTTTTTTTTTTTTTTTTCCTTTTGGCTAAGAAAGCATACGCACAAGCCATGTAAGATAGGCAAAAATTTAATCAGTGTACAAAAATAAATCAAGTTTTCTCTTGAAAGCACTGATAGTAGGCGCTTGGATGACCTCAGCGGGAAGCCTGTTCCAGGGGTTGACAGAACGAATTGAGAAGGATGCTTGACGCCTCTGAAGCCGAAATTTACGACAGTAGAGCTTCTGGTCATGACCTCGAAGGCCTCTGTCTGGCGCACGAGTAAAGAATTCGTCAGCGGGGAGATTGATGAGCCCATTCAGGATTTTGTAAACCAGGATGAGGTCCCCTCGCATCCTTCGAATTTCGAGCGTCGGAAGTTGAAGACGGTGGAGTCTTTCTTCATACGAGAGATCGGCAAAGCCAGAAATCATTTTGGTTGCACGCCTCTGGATGCGTTCAACATGAAGTATATCCTTTCGGAGATAGGGACTGCACGCCTCAACACCGTACTCCAGCAAAGGTCGAACAAGCGTCAAATAGAGTGGACGGAACACTTCGGCCGTCAGGTTGATGAAGGAACGTCGAATTTGAAACAAGACGCCCCGGGCTTTGCTGGACATTTCAACGCAGTGACGAGACGGTTTGAAAGAGCTATCCACTCTTACACCAAGATCAGTTGCCTGAGATACTGAGGCCATTTCATGGTTGTTCGGACCGATAGTGAAGAGCTGGGATGGTCGCGCGCCAACTGGAAGATGACTGCATTTGGCTGCGTTGAGTGGAAGGTCCCAGTCTGAGGCCCAGTTTGCAGTACAATCCAGATCGGTTTGCAGGATGGCATGATTGCGTCTTTGCGCTATGAGTTTGACATCATCAGCGAAAAGCAAAACTTTGCCCTGAAGTAAGTCTGGAAGGTCGTTGACGAACAGGAGGAACAAAATCGGGCCAAGCACTGAACCTTGTGGTACTCCGCTGCAAGCATTTGCTTCTGCTGAAGTGCATCCACTCACAGAAACTCGAAAAGTTCGTGCTTGTAGAAACGACCTAATCCAGCTGATGATGGACCGGTGAATCCTGTACCGATCAAGCTTGTGAAGGAGCAGGCGGTGGTTTACGGAGTCAAACGCCTTGGAGAAGTCCAGAAACAGGATATCCGCAGCATCGCCATCATCCAAAATCTTGGTTATCCATTCTTCCGTAAGAAGGAGGTTGGAGAGGCAGGATCGCATTGGGACGAAACCATGCTGGGTCTGAGTCAAAGATTTGGTTCGTTCAAGGTGGTTCATCAATGCATTTTTCAGGATTTTCTCCATAACTTTGCAGATGATTGAAGTCAGGCTCACGGGGCGGTAGTTAAGAGGGTCGGTTTTAGCGCCTTTCTTGAAAATGGGGCATACTGTAGCCACTCTCCAGTCCTCTGGTACGACACCGTCTGAAAGTGAGTGATTAAACAGGTCCGCTAGTGGAGTTGCCAGAACTTGCGCCAAAACACGAAGGACTGCTGGATGGATATGGTCAGGTCCTGGGCTTTTGTTGGTTTGAATGCTGGAAAGGGTCACAAAAACTTCTTGAGGAGTGACTTCAATAGCTTGCATTGGCTGAACATCATAAGTCGGCAGTGGAGGAGGTTGTTGCTCGTTGTCCACCCGGTATATTGAGGAGAACCTGTCGGCAAATAGCTCGGACTGTTTACCAGGGTCGCTAATCGTTCTTCCATCTGGAGTTCTCAACGTTGCTATACGGTTCACAAGTCTCTTGTTCCGCTTAACGTGGGCGTAGAATCTTTTACGGTTTGAGTTCACTTTGGATGCCAGACGTTGCTCATATCGAAATCTTGAAATTCTCAGCATGTACTCTGCCCTGTTTCGCTGTTCACGGTACACTTCATATGATGCATGAGTCCCAAGCCTCATTGTTTGATCTTTGAATTTGAGTCCTATGTTATACTAGATTATCTGTTACTCATTAGGTAAATATTTGTTATATGTATGAAAACGATTTTGGAATTTGTTTTACAAGCACTTCAACAGAATGTGCTCCGATGAACTTGCTGCACTTATACTCCTGACTAATCCGACAAGCAGCAAAATCCGCCCCCTTCACTGTAGAGGTTCCCAGATGCAGGAAAGTTTTCTACTCTAATAGCTTTTTTCCTTTGGAATTTCCTCCCTGCTTCCCTGACTGTACCAACATGCAGAAATTTAAATGTAATGTGAACAAACATCTCGCTGCACAACTCTACACGTAGGATGCTCTCTATTAACCTGGCTATCAATTCACAGTAACTCTTACGTCACATGACAAACATGCCTGAGGATAAATAAAAGTTTTAAAAACCCAGCTGAAATACATCTAAACGCTAAAGTTTAGACCTAAAAGCAGTATAAATGAAATTTAAAAAAAACTGTAATTATTTGAATATAATCGAACTAATAATGTTTAATCGATTTCATATTTGATCCGTACTACAAACAAACGGGAAACTTAATCGATGTTTGAGGATCGTTGTCTTCGCTTCCATGCCCATAATTGCCCAACCCTCGTAGTGCAACCTGCTAAATTTGGTCATTCCTTTTCTGACATTCATGTCCTACGTTTTGAAATGTGAAACTGATTCAGCCACAGCTGGAAGTGAACATCGCCTTCAAACGTAACATATTGTCTCACATTATTCAAAGTAGATCGATTTTTGGTGATTGTACACAAGTTAAGAAAATCGGAAATTCTGATCGTGGTCGTGTATAAAAAACGTATTGAGATAAGAAAGAAGAGGAACAGATGTTCAATGGAGAAAACATTATGGATTAAATGAGTAGACACAAGATATAAAAAATGCGCAGCTTCTATTTCCAATATTTGTTTTATGAAATCAATTGGCAGCCCATGAGATAATTAGTGACGTCCTCTTTATATTGACTTCCCTCGACCGTTAGGTGAGGAGAATAGGCCATCGCACAAGGGGGTATACTCTGGACCCTTAAAAATTGCCCGAGCAGCCCCATCGGCATTACCCTTAGAGTCTTTCGGACGGTTAGCTACAGGGTGGGCCAAAATAAGGGTCCTATCTTTAAATTTGAATAACTTGAATTTGAATAACTTCCACAAAATAAAAGTTAAACTCACCAAACTTTATGTGTGTGTAGACTGACCCTTCTGAGATTTTTTGAAATAAACAAAACAAATTTTAGCCGAAAAACACTTCTTAAAACTTACAAAAACTAAAGTATTGTTTTTTACACGGTTTTGAGTTTTTTAAGCAAAAATAATGTTTTCTAAATGAGGGTACGTTCCTTAGGGCTAATACGGCTCATGCTTGCTTCGGAAGGGGTCCTTTACTTATTCTAAAAAAAAAAAAAAAAAATCAATAAATAAAAAAGTTATGAATTTTTAAAAATAGGACCCTTATTTTTGCCCACCCTGTATAAACTAACTCCTTTCCAAAGCGAGGGAGGCAATGCTTGGGAGGGTAGACTTCTAGAGCTGAACAGAACGAATGCCACAGTCGGTCAGAAACAAAAGGCCATCGCCGTCACTATGGACCAGTCTCTGTCGGACTGATTGCCGAGGACGGATCCTCGATTGGTACGAAAGAAAGCGGCTTTCTTAGTGACTTACTCTTAGATTTTATTTCATACTAGCGGTATTTACCAGGCGTCTCCCGCCTTGACATATATATTTGGTCGAAAATAAGTTTAATTATAGTTATACTTATATTTTTTTGTAAGAAAATGTTAAAAATAACATTTACAATATGAGATCAAACAAAAAATAATCTGTTAGCGCGATGGTGTTTTCTTAAAAAATCTACTTGTTGACGCTGTATTTCTTACAGACAGCTGCAAAACGGCGAGTGGCTTTAACGAATCGAAAGAATTATTTTATTTAATTCGTTTGAATCTTAAAAGTCTTAACAAATATAATTATTTAAATGTTTAAACCTTTTTATAAATAAATTCTTCACTGAGATATTCTTTGTTTAATTTTATTTTTGTTTTATGAAATGAAGACAATCTATTTAAATAAATGAATTTCGTTTCTTTACTTCTAATATAGTTTAGTTATTTAATGAACCTAATCGATAATTACCCTTATTGGCTCCAGATGCAATCGAATGAAAATTTAAATGGTGTTTTTAGATTCCTTGAAAAATGTAAATTTTCTGTTAACATATATGTTAACATATACGTTTCTATAACATAGAAAAAACATTGACTTTTATATATATATATTTTTTTTATTCGCCAAAAAAGTGATAACATCTATAATTGGATTATTTATTTGTTTGGTTTTGAGGTCAAGAAGGACCGCAGTTAAAAACGACATCTTTGTGACTCGTGTCCTGCTGTTTACGTTCGATGACATTCTAGGCTAACCTTACTTTCGTATTAAGATTTTATGTAGTATCTAATTTTTTAAATCATTATTATTCAACTGTAGGTTTAACAATATTTTATCAATTCAGATTTTCAATGTTTTTGTCGGGAGTTTTTTCTATTAGTTTCTTGTTTTGGAGAAAAGTTAGTTGAGACTGGCTCTACTGGTTTTTAATCCTATATGACGACGTGAAAATCGTTTCGGATGCAACGCCTTTTTGAAGGAGAAATCGAGATATACGTCAACTTTTAAAGATAATTTTTTCATACCTTTTAACTTGTTTTTTATCAAGCATTCTTCTTGGGCTTTTCTCATATTCATTTCGTCTGTTTTGGATTTAAATGTTTTTTCATTACTATTAAATGAACAATTTCTTTGATGATCAGCGATGTTAAAATAAAGACTAGATATGTTGATTGACCAACGTGCGTAAGATAAAAAAAAAATTATTGGAAAAAATAAATATCAATTTTGTTTGTCAGACGAAGTCAGAAAATGAGGAAATTGAGAAAATAAATAAATAAAAATGATGGTAATGGATTGATTTTTCCATTTAGTCATTGGAATATATATATATATATATATATATATATATATATATATATATATATATATATATATATATATATATATATATATAATTTGGAAATATTTTACTTTATATTATAGTTCTGATGACTCCAAACCGCAACATCAGATACAGAACACATTTAAAGAAAACATCAGATTTCAGTACTATTTGAAAAAACATATATTCAGACAATATTTGAGACATAACATCATTTTGAATGCTTACTAGACACCACCCTCGGGTGTCTCTGGTCTCTCTATACAGGGGTTTGTCAGAGACTCTGACATGAGGATACTTTTTTACTTGAAGTAAACCCTGACCAAATATTCAAAGAAAAATGGTGTGCTGTTTCCTCAAGCCATCCAGCACATCTCTCGAATTGCGATTCATAGAGGGCAGTTTCGAATAAAGAATTAGAAGCCGTTGACAATGAGGAAATGAATCATAAAAAATATGAATGAAAAAAATACTGGCAGGCCGGCACCCAGGATAAAAAGGGCCCATCAACCCGTTAATACACCAGGCGGGAAGATGTAAGCAATGGTGTAAACCTTCCTGTGTCTGGAAATGGTGCTCCAACCAATACAGAGGCCAACCAGGGTCAGCCATCAGGCCTTGAGACAAAAGGTCTTGGCCCTCTATCTCCATCAAATACAGCAACAACAAAATAGAAACATAAGAGGCTTAAAAGCCCAACCATGCACTATTACAAAAAAGAAGGTGCTATTGTTTTGCTACCACTACTCAAAGTTTGAAAAGTGGAGCAAAACTTCCAATGAGATTCTAGCTGATCAGATCCAAGAATCTACCCTCCCTGAAAAACAAAAAATACACCGGTTGCCCGCCTACGATCGCTTGTTTCCAAGATAGGAATATATATAACAAAAGAAGAGAGCACCCTTATCAAAAATGCAGCCATAAGAGAGGTTGAAGAAGATTACCTTCCTATCAGGGAAGAAGAAACTAGACGGAGACACGAGTCTATTCTTCCACTTTTGCTCGGGCAAGAGAAATGTTCCACCACAAAATATAACTTGTCAAAGATATAACAGCATGAGCCAGTTCAATGAAGTTGAGCTTGACTATATGAACTCAGAGGTAGCAGCCCCATAAGAACCAAAAAGTGCCCATTTGACAGCCCCATCAAAATTCCCACAATTCCCATCATTTTCCAAAAGACCACACTACAGGTACATCATAAATCACATTACCACTCACCCATGAATGAAGCCGCAAACTGTATGTGTCCATGACAATCCAGCATAAAGCCATACCAACACCGGAATCCCCTTTAGCAAAGAGCTCCCTGACAAGTATACCACCACCATCAGCTGTCTATTTAGAATCAGAAGATAGCCCCTCATTGAACCTAAGTTCTTCCTCACCACTATCACCGAGACCACTAGTAACACCTGAATCCGCATCATTACCTCAGAAATTACTGGAACCAGATGATGAGCAATTGGCCTTGGAAGAAATTTGGAATACAATTGAGGAAGTCCAGATGATGAGGCTGGAAGAAAGACCCCAACTTCCCAAAACCCAAGCCTCAAGAACTACCAAGCAGTAATAAAAAAAGTAAACATCGCTCCCCAAATGCCTTGTTCCATCCAACACGGAGCTAAATCAAGTAACATACGCTGCAGGACTTTACATTGTTAGAAAAATACTCCCTCAATTCAAAACGCAATGGAAGTCCAGAGCACGAGCCACAACACCACCGTGGAAACTGAAGCTCCAGACACAACTTATCCTTTGCAGAAAGGAAGTCTCTCGAATTAAAAAATTCCTTGCTGCCTATACCGTGCGGGGACGACTGAGACCCACCATCTGCAGACTCAGTTTTAAATACAAAAAACATTACGAGGGAACTTAAAGGCAAAATCCCAGCACTTGTCAAAAGAATTCAAGAAAAGGGTAACAAGCACAGGGCGAAAGTTGAGAACAGACAGTTAAAAAAGAATACACGACTATTCTACCGAAATTTGGTTGGGGAGAATATAACGGTGGAAAAGCCATCAGAAGAGAAGGAGCTAGAAAACTACTGGAGGCCTTTGTTTTAGACCATGCAACCAAGAGGCCAAGTGGATTTCAGATATAGCTCGAAGTAATAAAAGCAAGCCAAAAATGCAAGAGCCAGAGATAACGTCTGGAATGATAAAACGGAAGTTAGATCAATTTCAGAATCACAAAAAACCTGGCATAGACAATATACCTAATTTCTGGCTGACAAAACTAACATCACTTCATAGCCATTATAGTAGCTGCTTCACCAGACTGTTGAAAGGTGAGGAGGCCACACCAGCATGGCTAGTAAAAAGTGATACGACCCTCATACCCAAAACGAGTGAAACACAAACCCTACAAAATACAGACCGATCTGCTGCCTCACTACAACCTACAAACTCTTCATTGCCCTGGTTGCAGACAGCATTTACGAACACCTCTCTTCTGGAGCATACCTGGAAAAGAACAAGCAGGGTGTAGGAGGAAGTGTTTATACACCAAGGACCAATTGTTTATCAATAATACCATCCTTGAGGACAGTAGGAAGAGGCCTAGAAATCTAAGCATGGCGTGGATCGATTACCAAAAGGCATACAATAGTGTGCCTCACGCATGGCTCCTGCGCTGCCTTGATCTATATAAGATCCATCCGATCATCAAGAAAACCATAACAGTACAAATAAATATATGGAAAACAACTATGGCATTAAGACACACTAATGGAACAATAAAAATCCCTGACGTCAAGATCCGAAGAGGAATCTTCCAAGGAGATAGCTTATATCCTCTACTCTTTTGCCTGGCAATTGATCCACTAAACAAATTACTAAACAAAAACCAAAGTGCCTACAATCTGAGCCAGGGCCGCAAGATCTAAA
>OY744515.1:13188803-13243803 GCA_963556195.1 Sepiola atlantica
TTAATCTTATTACTTTCAAATGAAAAATTCTGATGAAACGGGTTTGCCTTTCATAGTTAACTACCCGGATAACCAGTGTGTATCTTCTAAAAGCATATGTAAGTCCGGTGAGTTTAAATTATTATAAGAGAGAACTACATAGGCGAGGCTCAGAGTTATGCATTACACAGAATAACGGCTTGTTGTCGACTTAACTTAAAGTGCTCTATTTTGCGACAGCTTTAAATAATTACTTATAAATAAATATTATTTTCAAAATAAACCCATATACACATGTGTTTCATGCCAAGCCTGCATTTGTCGGCATGATACGAGACAATCCCTGTCGGTCACATGGGTTCGAACACCGATACGAAAGTTATACGCGTACCAGTGCTTCAACAAGCATTGTCTAGAAATGGAAAGTAAATTGGCATCTAAGTAGCAAACACGGCGGCTATCCAGCAAGCAGTCGAGAGGAACCCTCCCATATATATATATATATATATATATATATATATATATATATATATATATATATATATATATATATATATATATATATATTATAACCTCATAATTTAGGTTATAATAAATAATAACTTGTAAATAAATGGATGAACTATCAAAAGAAACGTTTTGATGATTTATTAAAACTGAACACAGAATGAATTAATGAGTTAATTTGCTGCTGGGCGCGATTGTTATATTCACCGTCTGATGCCGTGATCTTTGTTTATCTTTCTCTCAGCCTACAATTTCAAGGGCGATAACTCTTAACTCCCGAAATTCCTTTGAGGTTGTGTTCATAGAAGTTAATCCAGTTTATCTTTACTATATTTATATAATAGTTCTGAAAAATAGTAATAGTTAGGATGAATGAAAAAATATTTCGCATTTATTCATTTATATATATATATATATATATATATATATATATATATATATATATATATATATATATATATATATATATATATAATTCCTGTAAGTTAATCCAGTAAATCCTTACTATATTTATATAATAGTTCTGAAAAATACGTAGTGCTGTATATCTATCAAGTATAAATTTTTATTTATACAAAAACTTTGGCTTTCTCAGTCAATCTTCCTACTAACTTGATAGGAAATTGTTTCAAACAGCGTAAAAAGCATTACGCTTCTTAAAGTGAATACAGTTCTTCAAAAGCTAAAGAAAACTCGGTCCAAATAACTTCCCCTTGTAATTATTAAATTATCTACCCTTTCATGTAATTAAATAATTATCTGCCCTAGGTGTTGGGAAATATATAATTTAAAAAAAAGATCTTCCAATAGAATTGATATTTTGTGATGCAAAGTAGATGTAATAATTTCTTTTGATAATTTCTTAATTATTTTGGTTGAATTTATTTTGACTTTTGAGGAGCTCGTTCAGTGGTAATATTATTTTAAAAACAATATTACCAGCGCTTAAGTCCACACGAGATTCAGGAGATTTGAAACAGGCACCATTTGATAAAAGGGTTTTACCTCGAAATATATTGTGAAACACTGTGTAGAAGTTCTGACTAAATCAAGTAAGATTTACTAAAAAAAAAAAAGACCAAAAAATACCACTTCGTTTTTTTTTGTCCTCCTTCTCAACACCGCCACATTTTCACGTTTTGCAATTTAATAGCTTTCTATGACTCCAGGAGATAATATTTCTTTCAATCTTCCCTACTTTCAAAGGGGAGAGGAGCGATAAAAGACGAGTAACGAATTGAGAATTTGATCAAATTTTGACACATCAAATTTTACCCCCCCCCATCCGCATCTCATAGAGACCAGCAAATTGTAACGCTAATATACAATACTCGCAGATTCGCTCGCCATACGAATTTGTCTGCTTTGAAGAAATCATAAAATAACTACGACAGGATTTGTAAGTTTAAAATTAAATCCTTGTGGCAAATCATCTTATAAGACGTTTTGAGCAAATTAAATATCGGTCTTTTAATTTGTCCTTCGAAACCGGAACTAGATGTTGAATTATTTCCCCTTTTTATATTCGCTCTTCTTTTTTGCTATTATACTCTCTCAGTTATTTTTATTATTTAGTAAGAGTTGAGAAAAAAAGAATGAATGTCTGTATGTTCATCGCTCCTACGTGTCTGAGTCCTCTATTAAATCACATATATAGGTAGATAAAATTATCATTAAACAGACGCATATATACACACACAGTAACTAATCTACGCATATGTCTATCTATAAACGCACATTTTCTTGTACGTAAAAAAGTTTACTACTGGATTTTATAGACTTACATAAATAATATGCGTAGGTAAATAAATATATATATATATATATATATATATATATATATATATATATATATATATATATATATATATAAGAAACGTTTTCTGTATGTGTGTCGCGGCATCATAGTTAAACTGTTGATCTAAGAGCCAAATTAATCGCAGATTTTGAATAAGCACAGACGTTCTTGAACCTTGTTAGAACCTTTTTAGAACTCATAATTCAAAATTAAAAGTACATAAAAATAACATTAGAAACAAATGTTCCGACATTTTTCCCATTCCCTTTCCAGTTTAATATTTTCTATTATTAGCCGACCGAACAACATACATATAATAATGTGAACCTTTTCACTACTAGTAAGAAAAATAAATAAGTCGACGTAAAGTAAAAAAAATGAGCAAATAAAACAATTAACAAAACACTTTTTTATTGGTTTTTAAACCTTTTACATACAAATCCTTTATACTTTTCACATCAAAATATCATACGTATTTGACGTATAGATTACTTTGAAGAGAAAACTATTATTCTTTTTTTTATTAAAATTAAGTAAAAATATTCACTCATATATTTTTCTTTAATAAGGAAGTTTTTATTTGAAAGTTATGTTTCTTTAGGTTTATTTATTTATTTTAGACAATCGAACTATTTTAGATCAATGCGGGGACTTACAACATATTTTTAATTTTGTATCACTACGCCGAACTCATAAAGACCGTTTAAATAGGTTAAAAAGACAAAATATTTTCGTTTGATCGGTGACCGTGGAGATAAGCGTTCTCCTTCAGTTCCAATATTTTATGCCATCTTTCAGGGTTCGAATCTAACACTAGACAATTGTTTTTTTTTGTTATAGCGTTACAGTTCCTAACCGATATCGATCATAGTCATAAGCCTGAATAATGCATTTGTTTCCTACCAGTCAGAAAAATCAATAAATATAAACATTTAAAATTACGCAAAATTAAAAACATTACGTATAGAATGTATTAAAGATTAACAAAATAGCAATAGAAAATGTTCAACCAGGGTTTTTTACCCCGCCTAATAAACCGCTATCGTCCAGGCCTTTAGGTCTGGATTTACGCCGGTCTATTAGGGATTGTCGGTCCTGTGCAGTTCTAGGAGGTGCACCCTCCCAGGCTTTGCCTCCCCTCTTTGGGGAGGAGTAAGTTTATTGCATACTGTCTGAGGCGCCCCTACCGGGGAATGCCGACGGGGCTGCCCAGGCAATTTTTAAACAGCCAGAGTGCTCAAATTCTCGAGCGCTGGTTCTTTCCCACTTTCCCGACCTTGTGTCACATCTTACCTTGTGGGAGGAAGATAAATAGAAGCAATAGAAAATGTGTATTTAAATCCAGTAAATAAAATAAAAACGGTGTAGTTACAAATCCAAGTCTTTGGGGATGATTTTAGAAAATTGGTCTAAAGGACACATTTATTTAATTTTTAGTTATTTTTTTTTATTATAACAGCTAGTAATTTACTACTTAAAAAGAGCGTCTATAATATTGTGATGTTGCATGCGAGCGTGATACGTACTAAGCGCGTGCCAGATTCAAAAGTTTGATTGCTTAACTGCTAAGAATTTTATTACATTCTAAGCGCGTGCCAGATGCAAAAGTTTGATTGCTTAACTGCTAAGAATTTTATTACATTCTAAGCGCGTGCCAGATTCAAAAGTTTGATTGCTTAACTGCTAAGAATTTTATTACATTCTAAGCGCGTGCCAGATTCAAAAGTTTGATTGCTTAACTGCTAAGAATTTTATTACATTCTAAGCGCGTGCCAGATTCAAAAGTTTGATTGCTTAACTGCTAAGAATTTTATTACATTCTAAGCGCGTGCCAGATTCAAAAGTTTGATTGCTTAACTGCTAAGAATTTTATTACATTCTAAGCGCATGCCAGATTCAAAAGTTTGATTGCTTAACTGCTAAGAATTTTATTACATTCTAAGCGCATGCCAGATTCAAAAGTTTGATTGCTTAACTGCTAAGAATTTCATTACATTCTAAGCGCGTACCAGATTCAAAAGTTTGATTGCTTAACTGCTAAGAATTTTATTACATTCTAAGCGCGTGCCAGATTCAAAAGTTTGATTGCTTAACTGCTAAGAATTTTTTGACATTCTAAGAGCATGCAAGATTCAAAAGTTTGATTGCTTAACTGCTAAGAATTTGATAACGTTAATTACTATGCTAGACACTTTAAAATGTTGTGACTAGTTTCGTAATTCACATTATTGATTGTGTTTTTTTAGTTTTATGCAGACTGCTTCAAGTCTTTTTATCTTTTGATGGTGGTACTGTGGTGTATTATTTTAGTATTGTTAACTAGGATGTGTCTATATTGAGAAGAGGGTCAATCATGTTTTTTTAGGTGTTGGCAAATAGAGGTAGTGCCGGAAAAGTAAGATGAGTCTTCGGCAAAGTGTTGTGGTAGTAAAACCGATGTTATAACGGAAGAGTTCGAATGCAAAACGCGATAAACGCCATTTTCAAAATTACGAAACTGTCCCTACAAAAAGTGTTGCATTTCAACACTCGATGACGCCCCAAAACTATGTGCTACATAATATGATACCGAAATAATTTCTTGTTGATTTCAATTAATTTCGTTCGAAGTTTAGATTTAATATAGTCGTGTTTTTATTGTTTAAGGTCTCAATTTAAACGAATTGGATTTATCGCGTTTTGCGTTCGAACTCTACAATTAGTTTTATTATTATTGTCGGAGATAAATTCTCCCATGGGGCATTGAAACAAATATATTACATTGGTTCTTCCTAATGTATTTTGGGTCTGTGAAGTGTCATTTTTAACTACATGACGTGATGTTTTCATTTTTTTAAAAATAATAAATGATTAATCTTATTTTATTATTAGAGTTAATGGTGGATACGTAACGAGGTATTATATTTTAAAGATCCTTTTCATCCAATTTAAAGTTTGGATGCATTTGATTACATAGTAGAATAGATTTATGTAGTGGGAATCATTGGATTGGTTATTATTTGTATTGTCTAAGTTTCTAATTATAAATTTTATTTGTTTGTCTACAATATAATTAAGCAAAAACGCTCTGTGTCATTTAATAATGTTCCTCTACACCCCCCACACACACATATATATATATATATATATATATATATATATATATATATATATATATATATATATATATATATATATATATATATATATATATAGTGTGTCAGGTTGTATATGAAAAGAAATAAAATAAAGTGCTCGATCATATAAGAGAGCTAATATAATTTATTTAGATACTGTATATTATATATTTCAGCAATGTACCGCGGTTTCATCCAAAAGGGCAGATTTAGACATCTTTAGTAAATCTCTGTGCCCAGTGGAATCACCGGCAAGCTGAAACGATTGTAGTCACGGCCCGATAGGGAATGGCGTCAACAATGACAGAAAACGGTGTATCTCTGAGGGGGTCCCCGAAAAAATCCGGTGTGCGATAGTGATTAACTAAGACTAATTTATATCCAAAGCAAATCATCGGATTTACAATTGTTAAAATAAACTGTTCTTCTCGCCAGACCCCTTAGATCAAAAGTCTAAACAGAAAAATTGAGGTTCATCACATGGATGAAATAAGATCAGGAAACAGCAGGATCAAAATTATGTTCATCATTCATTCGAAAACAAGATAAATGTTCGATGGTTCAAAAATTCAGGATGCAATTAAAACAACAATCCGAAGAAAAAAGTCAAAGCAAGCAATTAATTCTTCTATCACGAAGTCATTAAATATTTCTAAAATGGGAGATAACCGAGTCAAGTCATTATGTTTGAATTATATTAATGCAGGCGAGATAATTCCATTATTATATTGAACAGTTAAATAATATAAGATATATTTTTTTCAAAATTAATTAAAATTATGAATGTGTTAACCAATTTACTTAAATTTAAAAATGTGTCATTAAACATACAATAAAACATAAAATTTAAAATAAAAAACTCAAAGAGCACTTCTAAAAAAACTTTTAAAATATATACCGTTCAAAAAGAGTTTTCATTTAGCAAACCCCTCAATTACACTATTATATTATTATAGATTATTAATAGTCATATACGTTCCAATCAGGGGATACTATTGGACTAGCCTAAACCATCTATATTATAGAACCTTAATGTTAAGTCAAAGAAAATTTAGTTAATTGGTGGTAATTTTTATATAAACTAATTAATTATTAATGTTTAGTATGGAAAGATGTGACCTGAGAGAGAATCATTTTAATTTTATTACGTTTAATTTTTTAAAATTAATTAAGTCCGTTTTCATTAATTCAAATTAGATTCGTGCATGTATATTTTAATGTCTTAAACTTTGATTCTTATTTAGGAAATCTGTGGTACATATCAGGGACAATTACAAAGTAATAGCAAACCAGTTGGGGCAGATTGCTAATCATGTAAACCCACCTATATTACCTAAAGCAGGATTTTCAATAATCCATTAAAATGTCACGCATATATATATATATATATATATATATATATATATATATATATATATATATATATATATATATATATATATATATATATATATATATGTAAAGGAGTAAGGCTACCAACATTTGTAGAATGTTTTTTTCAACATTTATTATTTTGTTGTTTTTTTCAACATTTATTTATTATTTATGATTTTATATATAACGCGTTTCAAGCGGTGGCCCGCTTTCATCAGATATGAAAATCCATTTGAAGAAATGTCTTTCGATTCGAGCAAATGTTGTTTCATTTGAGGAATTTGTTATTGTTTTTGCGCATGCGTGGGTTTGCGGGTGTGTGGGTATCTTTGATTTTTATTTTTATTTTTTATTTGTCATTTTTCCTGCTTCTCTTGGTCAAGTGCATGTTACCCATCCATGATCCATCGGTCATCCCAGTCTCCTAGGGTGTGGAGAATTTCTTTTGAAATTTAATACTTTTTATTGCTTTTTGTCGTCTCCAAAAATGAAGTGGTGTCTGTGTGCGCGCGCGTGTCCGTATGCGTGTGGTCTAATCTTGAGTCTTGTGAATAGGTGAGCGATACATACACACATACACACATAAATACGCACACACACACCCATGCGCGCGTACACACAGGCGTGTGGTTATAGTAACAGAGAGGGGGATAAAGGTTGAATTATATACACATACATACATACACACACACACACACACACACACACACACATATATATATATATATATATATATATATATATATATATATATATATACATACACACACACATACACACATATTTGCAAAAGATAAATTAATGCAAACGGTCCAAATAGATTTGAACTTGGTTTGGCCGATTTCATAGTTCGGTATTTTATGTGCAAATTTAATGTCTATTGTAAATGATTCATTTAACACAAGTTGCTATTTGACTCATAGCTGTGTAGAAGTGCGCAATAAGAAGTTATGTACTAATATTATCTTCCTTGAATAAGAATTTTCCAGTCTATAGATAACTATAAATAGTTATTTATGTTTGTACTTAACTAGAGGTGGATAAAGTGTGATCAAAGTGTGTGTTGTTAGAGTTATGATCTGTTTAATGTTGGATTAAATTTAAGTATAAAGTTTTTTTCTTGTGTTAGTAAGTAAGTGTAGTCTTGGCTTTGGAAAATTGGCATTATTTTGAATTTTCCTCCGCTGCATGAGTGCACATGTTGGGAGACGAATATATATATGATACTTAGAAGGCAATACAATGCAGAGGTGTGACGGATAGACACAAGTTGGAGCAAATAAAACATATAATGGTGGAACAAATGAAATAGCTTCACCCTTAATACAATGTTACTCACCCCCCCCCCCCCACACACACATATATATTTATTATTATTTATTATTCCTATTTTTCTCACAAACACACATATATCTGTCAATGTACACAATATTACAATGTTATGTAATACCTGTATCAAGATGGTCTGGTGGAAACTCCGTATGATATAATATTCTTAATATTTCGGGAACTCTTCCTTTCTTCAGAATCGTGCTCAACTCAAGTTCAAGCGTGCATATGAAGGAAGCCGTAGGATGTAACATTGTGTAGATAATCAGATACATGTGTGCTTGTGAGAAAATAATAATAATAATATATATATATATATATATATATATATATGTGTGTGTGTATGTATACATTGTATTTAAGGTGAAACTATTTCATTTGTTCCACCATTATATGTCTTATTTGCTCCAACTTGTGTCTATCCGTCACACCTCTGCATTGTATTGCCTTCTAAGTATAACATTTCTATATACTAATAAACAATGCTTCAAGCAAACTACATAAACCTCTTATATATATATATATATATATATAAATATATATATATATATATACATATATATATATACTCTATCTCAATAGATATGCCCACTATACTGACACCATACAACATTTCACATTATAATGGATACAAAATATACAAACATATACATGCATATATACACATCGACCGAAACAATCCAAATGTATGCAAATAAATACACTAATATTCAAGCTAAAAAATATGAATAAACATACATGCATATAAACGCTAAATATCAATATAGATATAATATATACACACATATATATATATATATATACATACTCAAATATATATTAAATAAATATGTACATAAAATATATAGATATAAATATATATAAAAGAAACAAATGCGAAAATATTTTTCCACCTATCTTAACTATATGAACATAAAAGCGGGGTTACTTATTTAATTTTATAATATTTTGAAATACTGTATATATATATATATATATATATATATATATATATATATATATATATATTTAGTGATCTGAAATCACTCACAAACAGCTTTAGGTATTCCTAATTTGCATAATTATTTTATAAACAGTTTCTAATAAATTAACATTCTGTAATATTCATTTGTAATTTGCACTGTCATATTTTTTTTATATATACGCAATAGTTTCGTCTGATGTCACTGGGAGGCTGCGAACAGATACCAACCTGTGATCTTAGCTAAAAAGTCAAAGAACAATAAAAATACTGGTTTTACCACGGGGAGCTTTTAAATAAATGAACAAATATTATTTAACCTATTATTGTATTATTATTAAATTGGGGTTTATTTCTGTTGCCATAAGACCATCCTCACAGGAATTGCTTTCTTCTTTTTAATTTAATTAATCTTCTCAGATATTGCATCCGCCATTTTGGGGGGGGGGGTAATTCATTATCTGTTCTGTTGTTATGAGGCCATCTTAACAGGGACTACTTTCTCCTGTTTTTTAGCGGGTTGTGTAGCATATGTTCTGTTGCTATGCTACTATACTCACAGGCTTTACCTTCTTTTTTTATAGTGGATCCTCCCATGTATTACTTCCTCTTTTTGGGTCAGAAGATTATATGTTTTTCCACTTGATACCATCCTCCAAGGATTTACTTTTCCTTATGAAGGGAAGGTGTCATATTTGTTCTGTTGTCATGATATCCTCCCAGGCATTAACTCCTTTTTTGGCAAAGGGGTAGTGTCTGTTCTTCATGATACCATCCTCTCATTCATTATCTTCTCTTTTGGGAGTCTGTATAGTATATGTTTGTTCATCATGATTTTCCCAGGCAAAAATATATATGCGAGTATATATATATATATATATATATATATATATATATATATATATATATATATATATATATATATATGCGAGAATATATAAATACACACATACATATAAAGCCCATATAAATAAAACTAAAATACCGAAGTATATAACATACAAAATATATACTAATGTATATAATACATATATAAACATACAATCGCACGCACGCACGCATACATACACACACACATATATATATATATAGATAAATACACATATACATATGCACATATACATACACATAGACAGATATAAGTACACGCATACACACATAATAAACACATACACTCACAGAATACACACATGCACATATAATGCACATATATATATACACATATGAAAATTACATACATACAAAAGGAATATAAATACAAAACAGAACACCCATATATACATATACCTATATATACACATATGTATACATACACCTATATATACACATATATACATATACCTAAACCAGTGAACCCTTTATTCCTATACATACTAGAATAATAGAATACAAGCGTAAATTGGGGCTAAATTAACATGATTTTATTAATTCTCATTAGCAATTTATATATTGTAAAGATAAAGTATCTATAAAAGATATCAGGGAGATGATGATTGAACGTATATACATTAAGTATATATTTCAATTAAATAAAATGACACTTCTCCAATTTATAAATATAGCTCAACCCGAATCACAGTCCCAATTATTACTTTAATATTTTGGGATAGGCGATATCAAACGTAAATAGAAATACAATATAAGTTTTTATGTTACCCTATAATTGTCAAAGTTGGATTTTTTTCTATGCATACATGAGAAGAATATTTCGGATTTTCTATTCAACAGGTTGGAATCGAATTCCAGAATTGTTAAGCTTTCAGATTCGCAGGGCAGGCGAGTTCATAATTCAGATCAATATAACGGAACTTTCTTGAGAATTAATTTCATCTTCCACGGTAATTGTCTGTGTTTCAGGTCCCAAATATATTTGGGAGTTAGGTAGCATTACTGTATCTTGGATCTGTAAATGCGTTTTTCTGCGTTCAGATTCTTTGCTTATAAGTGTGGAGTACGAACATATGCAAGTGAAGATTTTTGATTATTATTATAGTTAGTATTATTAGTTACAATTGTGTAATTATTATTCGAAACATTGCTTATATAATTATTTTCTATATCACCTATGGTTATTTGAGTAGAGTAGAGTTTAATGGACTAATTGTGAACTTTTACATCACGACCTTTTGCATGTAATGTTTTCGAGACGGCAGGCGTTTTATCAATACAATTGCAGAAGTTAACTGATAAACCTACGTTAGTATTATATTGCATGTTTTGTATTTTTTTATTGTTTAAAGTTATTATAGATAGATTAAGTTAGGTACAGTTGACAATGATAATCTATTAGTGTTTGTTTTTAATACATTTACTGTATTTATGTGAGTCATTTTGTTATTCTCAATAATTTAGAAAAAATCCTTATGGAATGTTTGTTTGAATATTATGCGAGTATGGTGGACTAAACCACGTAATATTGCGTCGTCTATTACTTTTAGATCTGTTTTTCTATTGAGTTTTCAACATATCTATATTTTTTGTTGTTTGAGGAGTTATTATTGAGGTGGATGTTTTAAAGGATTTGTATTATTTGCTTAGGGTTTTGTTTTATTATTGTTGCCCAATGTCATTGTGTGGGTTATAATATTGCGCTTTTTATTAAGGGTGTAATTATCGTTTTTATAAAACTAATTTATGTACAAAACCTGCTTTATACAGAGCATTGTGATAAAATTCAGTATTTTGGTCAAATATATTTTTGTTCGAAATTAATGTTTCTTTTTAGTTACTGTCTATGTTTTTTAAAATATATTCCTAAAAAAAATTGATACAATTGTTTTGTTTATCATAAGATCGGCTGTGTGACCTGATAGTATAAAGGGTATCGTCTCGATACAAACCTCTCTGCAAATCTGGTAAGAGCAAATTAATCTTTTTAAACAGGAATAATTCTATCAAATCTGTGGCAACCACCAGGATATAAAAATTATACAGTGTATCAGACTTGGTTTAGTATTTACCATAAAATATAACGGATTTTCTTGCTAGCAGGATAAAATAAATTTTAGTAGGGGTAATTTATATATATATATATATATATATATATATATATATATATATATATAGTCATCCACATACAGCCTGTTTGGCTGTTTCACAGCTCATCAGTGCGGCTAGACCAGTTAGTGTCTCAAGCCGGGATCGAAACGCAACCGTCGAGCTGACAGTCGGCGATGCTAACCCCTACGCCATCATGCGACACTGACTGAATGTAAGTGATATCTCAATGTAACGAAATGTAAACATTGCAAATGCCTGAGCTTGAAATTAGTTTCACCTAATGAGCATTGCCTTAAAGCTAATGGCCGTTGACGATACCCTTACAAAAATAAGCTCTACCCGGAGGGAGCTTTTTATAGTCATCCACATACAGCCTGTTTCGCTGTTTCACAGCTCATCAGTGCGGCTAGATCAGCCCCCCTTCCCACAAGGGCTGGGCACTTTCGAGTAGCTTTAATGACAAGCAGTACTAATAGCTATATGCGAGATCCGAACACCGGTTCGTAAGATCACTCTGAGCTGCCTGGTAAATAACGGCCATGTGTCGCTACTTACAGTTAAAGTTATTCTATATTCACTAATTAATTGACGATGGCCCTTTGGTTAAGATCACCGACTACGAATCAGTGGCGATTTGTGTTCGGGCTTCGCGCCCACCGACCGTTGTAAATTAGTTCCTAGACTGAAGATTGCGTTAGCATGAAACATCGATGTCTCTAGGTATTTAAATATTTAATATTTATTAAAAAAATATTATTGTATATATATATATATATATATATATATATATATATATATATATATATATATATCTCGGAAATCAGAGCTTTCTGAATTTTCACGAAGCGCTTCCCTGTACTTTTTATCCCCTTTGTATAGCACTAAATTGAACGACTCATATTTATATTGATCAGTTAATTAGTTCATGAGTGAATTCTGTATATAATAAAATATAAACATATATACATACTTAACGTTATATATACTAGAAGAATACCCGTCCCAGGATGGGTAAAATTAATTCATTGGAAAAAACAGTTTGCAGTATTTTATGTCCCCGTACGTAGATTAAAATCAAGATATAATGATCCAAAACCTAAAGTCTAGAATCATTAGTCGAATGTTAATCAAAAGCCATTACATGCTTCTAGACAATGTTTAAAACTTGAGCAATAAGACGTAATTAAAAGCAAGGGAATCTGGTTGGATTGGTGTCTAATAACTATGTATCAATTTGATATATTCGGATTTTCAAATGGGAAGTTGTGGCCATATTATATCCACTAAAACGCCTTTAAAATACCCCAAAGAAACTGGAATTTGGGGGATATTTATTAATTGATGTCTAATACCTATTGTTAAAATTTCACAAAGATCAGAGGTATCACCCTCATTTTACCATTTTACACAACATTAAATTAAACTAAGCATAGCCTAGATTGCCACTCCTCATGCCTAGCAGACGTGTTCCGAAATTCATAATGATCGGTTAATTAGTTTAAGAGGTAATCATGTACATACAAATATATAAACATATACACATACATAAATTTATATGTATACTAGCAAAAAACAACATTACCCTGTCCCCCACCCTGGCCAGCAATTAATCTGGGGGAGGGAGTATAGTTGAAAATGTTTTTACTCAGAATTCCATAACAAATGAGATTCTATGTTTTTAGACGATTACGTGTGAACAGCTTGAAAAACTTGGAAGTAAGAAGAAAAAACAAAAAAGCAATTATTTAGAATTTAGAGTGGAGGATCAATTTCGTATTGAAATTTAACGTAATTTTTGTTTGTTTCTGCCAATGGTTTTTCAAGTTTTAATTACTTAAAAAGGTAGAATCTCATATTATTTATTAGGGAGGGGTATTTAGCTGAGGGTATTAATCTACAATAATACCCAAACTTTTAATGCTTTTGTTTACGCCTTCAAAAACAAGGAACTTAAATAGTTAATTTTAAATAAGTTATTTATTCAATTTCCACGGAAAAGATAAACAACTAAACAAATCAATTGCTAAAAATTAAAAGAAAAAAACATTTTTTTAAGTGTCGGACGTATAGTTAAAAAATATAGGATTAAAAAAAATATGGGTAAATTTGTAGATTAACACCTTTTACTGAATCATCCGACTCCATCCTCCTAAAAATGAGATTCTATTTTTTTAGGTGATTACGTATGAACACCATGAAAAACGGCGGCCAAAAAAGCATCAATTATTTTAGAATTTATAGTGGGGAATCAGTTTCGTATATTAATCTAACGTGAAATGATCCTCCGTTTTCGGGTCATTCTAACTTTTTAGGTAGTTAACCAAATCTTTTTTACTACTTCACCTAAAACTGAGTGGCAAGGTCATAAAACAACAGTAGACTCCCTCCTAAAAATCACAGCGGATTTATCTTCCATAGCAAAACAAAAAAAAATAGTTAACCGGCCTAAAAAGCTAGAATGGCCCGAAAATTGAGTATCATTTTATGTTAAATTTATATACGAAACTCATCCCCCACTCTAAATTCTAAAATGTTTTTTTTTTCTTTTTTCCGACAATTTCTTTCAATGTGTTCACACGTAATCGCATAAAGAAAGTAGAATCTAATTTATTTATTTATTTTTTTTTTTTGGGGGGGGGGGGTAATTTATCGGAAAAAAATTACGCTATAAAAATGAGGAAAATAAAAAAATAATTGGCTAAGTTTAAAAAATAAACGTGTTTCTCTAAAACTTGTTTTGCTTGTAGATTATTCTGGAAGAGGAGGAGGAGAATTACAAATAAATCATATGTTTAAGAAATCATTCCCCTTGTAAGGAAGGGGCGGTTATTGTAGATGTACGTATGTGTATGTATAGCCTTAATTAGAAGTTAGCACATTGTTTAGCAGTCCATCCTTTGTTTTTAAATTATTTGAATTAATGACGATTAAATTGTGGACAAAACTATTGCGTATATAGAGAGGCCGAAAGAATAAAACCGAACTTGTTTAAAAGATATAGATATGCACATTAAGTAATGAAGAATTCAATTTTGCCCACCTCCTTTGAAAAGTAATGAATATGGTTTTGGTAATTTATCCTTTTTTATTAAATCACTTTGATTACTGTTAATACCGACAAAACTATTTCATATATATATATAGACAAATAGAACTAAATCACAAACAAATAACACCAAACATGAATCTATTATAGACTGTTTAAAAATAGTTATGTTAATTAGGTAAACAAATAGTGTGTTTGGGTCTTCGCTTATTACCATATATACAGTATTAAAAAGGCTATATTATATTATTGATTTAAATAACAGTAAACAGTTTTTACGGTAATAAAGTTGTGATAAATGAAAATGTAACAATGATAAATAACAAGTAAACTATATTTTAGAAAAAATGTTTTTATTTATACAAATATTTTAGTTACATATGTGCAGACATGTTTCGGCTAATGCTTATTTCAAGGATAAACATCATCAGACCACTCCAAAATTCATTTATTTATTAAAATTAATTTTGTTACGATATTAATAACTAAAATTACTCAATTCTTTTTAAGTAGTAGTAGTAGTAGTAGTAGTAGTAATAATAATAATAATAATAATGATGATGATGATGATGATGATGATGATGATAATAATAATAATAATAATAATAATAATAATAATAATAATAATAATAAGAAGAAGATATATATATATATATATATATATATATATATATGTATATCTATATATATATATATATATATATATATAATCAAACCTCTACTTCATTCATTTTGGGACCGAAGCAGAACTGTGAACTGAACTCTCTATGCCGCTGTGAGTGCTGTCGCATAGCGGACTAACCACGGAATTTCAACGTCGTATGTTGAGTTTTCCATCGGATGTAGAGTCGATAATTTGATGGGATTTCACATCATATGTTGGAAAAATTCGTATGTAGAGGCAATTGTATGTAGAGGTTTCACTGTATATGCGTATCTGTGAGTGCGTGTGTGTATGAAGACTGAGATGAAAATGCAAACCCACATTGTTTCAGAGAGGTTACAATTAGCAAAGGTCACATGACATGGCTTAAATCATAAAAAAATTCGTCTTTTTACCTTTATCACCGTTGGATTTACTAGGGGAGGTTTGGTCTTGACTAAGGCTACAGCCGAAACATCTGCACATATGTAGCTAAAATATGTATTTATATATATATATTTTTTATACATTTTCAAAGTTTAATTTTATTACCTGCAGTAATGTCATTGCGGTAATGATCCTCTGAGGAGAAGATTTTCTTTGAAAACTCATGAGTTAAGGACTTTAAAGAACTTTGCCTGAACATTAAACTGTAATAAAATTTGATTTGCACCTTATTTTATTCTTTCACTTCATCTATTGCTATTAATGCTCTATCCAGTATATTGAGCTTTATTTTTATCGGGATGTTCACTAATTAAAGATATTGGTTGCCTCTTATATCTTTTGTTATATTAACCTTATATATATATATATATATATATATATATATATATATATATATATAAGGTTAAGAAAACATTGTTAAGTACAACAGAATTCCAGTGCTTAATTATACCATTTTTATTTTTTCATTTTTTCTGATAATCTTTTTAGTTTCAAAGAGAGCGACAGGATTAGTGTCCCAGAATAAATTTTATTTACATTTAACATTTACAAATGATTTATTCTGGGACGCTAATTCTGTTTAATGGTAAATATAATGTGCCATGATAATTAAAACATATTATGAAATATAAGTAAAAATAGAATTTAAAAAGAAAGAAAGAAAAGCTAAAGAATTTACATAAAATCTAAAAGTGTATTACTATGTCAAATTTACCGCGGTAGACAATGGAAGAGTTCCCGAATCTTCAAGTTCACCCTAACCCAAGGGAGCTATAAGGAGCCGAACCCCCTTTAAAACTTCAAATACATCGAAGGAAGGCAATGTAAGTGATCCCGAATCTCTACATTACCCTCTATGCGGCGAATATCAACGTACCCTAACCTCTAAGTAATCCTTAAGGACAGAAACCCCTTAAAACTTAAAACACATATAGTCGAATTTTCTTATGAGTGTTATGTTTAAAGTCGACATAGCGAATGTTGAGTGTGCGGTTTCGATTCTACACTTGGATTAAAAAAATTAAATCAAAGAATAAATCTTCCTTTTTTAAATATAATGAAATGTAAGTGAAGAATTTGGGTATATTTAGTACGTAACGTCTCTCCGTCTGTCTGTCTCTTGCTCTCTCTCTCTTTCTCTCGCTCCCTTTATCGCCTTCTATATATCTAGATCTATGTATATATTCTATATCTTCCCCCTCTCTCTCTCACTATATATATATATATATATATATATATATATATATATATATATATATATATATATATATATATATATATATTTATACAATACAATGTGTGTGTTTATATACATGTCTTTAATGTTTGGTGTGTTAACTATAGAAAGAAAGGCTAAAGAATCTACATGAAATCAAAAAGTGTATTCTTATGTAAAATTTACCGGGAAATACAATAAAAGTGTTCTTGAATCTCTAAGTACACCCTTAAGGGGTCTCTCTCTTTCTCTCTCTCTCTCTCTCTCTTCTCTCTCTCTCTCTCTCTCTCTCTCTCTCTCTCTCTCTCTCTATATATATATATATATATATATATATATATATCTAAGCAAGCATTGTTGAGCGTCACTGAACTTTCTCGTTTGTATATCTTCTTCGTGAGGTTCTCAAACCTTCGAGCTATCCTTCTGGTTTCAGGTGGCAATCCGTATAGTACTTCTCCGATTGTTCTTAATTCGGCCATTTTTTTCTCGAGCGCTTTCGACTTTCATAGTCGTCTTCAGGATTAGGTTGTTTTTTTTTTAAATAAGAAGACTGAGTTAATGTTTTATAGGTATCGTTAAGCGCGAATGAAAGAAAAAAAGGGTGTGTGGTAGAGTTAATTTTATTCTATTGTTTGTGTGTTTGGTTTTATTGTTTATTTATTTTATTAATTCTTATTTTTGCTATTATTTATTTATTCATTATTATTTATTCCTATTACTATTATTACAATTATTTATTTATTTTTATTTATTTATTTATTTTTATTTTTTTTATTACTTTATTTTCATTTAATTATGGAATACTTTCAATATGTTAGTACCTGTGTTGACGTTCAACAACGCTTGCTTAGATAATGACTTACTGCCTAAGTATATATATATATATATATATATATATATATATATATATATATATATACACATACTTAACGTTATATATACTAGAAGAATACCCGTCCCAGGATGGGTAAAATTAATTCATTGGAAAAAACAGTTTGCACTATTTTATGTCCCCGTACGTAGATTAAAATCAAGATATAATGATCCAAAACCTAAAGTCTAGAATCATCAGTCGAATGTTAATCAAAAGCCATTACATGCTTCTAGACAATGTTTAAAACTTGAGCAATAAGACGTAATTAAAAGCAAGGGAATCTGGTTGGATTGGTGTCTAATAACCATGTATCAATTTGATATATTCGAATTTTCAAATGGGAAGTTGTGGCTATATTATATCCACTAAAACGCCTTTAAAATACCCCAAAGAAACTGGAATTTGGGGGATATTTATTAATTGATGTCTAATACCTATTGTTAAAATTTCACAAAGATCAGAGGTATCTGAACATTGACGAAGGGCTTTCACCCTCATTTTACCATTTTACACAACATTAAATTAAACTAAGCATAGCCTACATTGCCACTCCTCATGCCTAGCAGACGTGTTCCGAAATTCATAATGATCGGTTAATTAGTTTAAGAGGTAATCATGTACATACAAATATATAAACATATACACATACATAAATTTATATGTATACTAGCAAAAAAAACATTACCCTGTCCCCCCCCCTCACCCTGAGCAGCAATTAATCTGGGGGAGGGAGTATAGTTGAAAATGTTTTTACTTAGAATTCCATAACAAATGAGATTCTATGTTTTTAGACGATTACGTGTGAACAGCTTGAAAAACTTGGAAGAAAGAATAAAAAAACAAAAACGCAATTATTTAGAATTTAGAGTGGAGGATCAGTTTCGTATTTAAATTTAACGTAATTTTTTTTTGTTTCTGCCGAGGTTTTTCAAGTGTTCGCTTAATTGCTTAAAAAGGTAGAATCTCATATTATTTATTAGGGAGGGGTATTTAGCTGAGGGTATTAATCTACAATAATACCCAAACTTTTAATGCTTTTGTTTACGCCTTAAAAAACAAGGAACTTAACTAGTTAATTTTAAATAAGTTATTTATTCAATTTCCACGGAAAAGATAAACAACTAAACAAATCAATTGCTAAAAATTAAAAGAAAAAAAACGTTTTTTTTGTGTCGGACGTATAGTTAAAAAATATAGGATTAAAAAGAATATGGGTAAATTTGTAGATTAACACCTTTCACTGAATCATCCGACTCCATCCTCCTAAAAATGAGATTCTATTTTTTTTAGGTGATTACGTATGAACACCATGAAAAACGGCGGCCCAAAAAGCATCAATTATTTTAGAATTTATAGTGGGGAATCAGTTTCGTATATAAATTTAACGTGAAATGATCCTCCGTTTTCGGGTCATTCTAACTTTTTAGGTAGTTAACCAAATCTTTTTTACTACTTCACATAAAACTGAGTGGCAAGGTCATAAAACAACAGTAGCCCCCCCCCCTCTAAAAATCGCAGCGGATGTATCTCCCATAGCAAAAAAAGGTTAACCGCCCTAAAAAGCTAGAATAGCCCGAAAATTGAATATCATTTTATGTTAAATTTATATACGAAACTCATCCCCCACTCTAAATTCTATATATCTAGATCTATGTATATATTCTATATCTTCCCCCCTCTCTCTCACTATATATATATATATATATATATATATATATATATATATATATATATATATATATATATATATATATATATATATATATATATATATATACAATACAATGTGTGTGTTTATATACATGTCTTTAATGTTTGGTGTGTTCCCTATAGAAAGAAAGGCTAAAGAATCTACATGAAATCAAATAGTGTATTCTTATGTAAAATTTACCGGGAAACACAATAAAAGTGTTCCTGAATCTCTAAGTACACCCTTAAGAGGTCTCTCTCTCTCTCTCTCTCTCTCTCTCTCTCTCTCTCTCTATATATATATATATATATATATATATATATATATATATATATATATATTTATTTATCTAAGCAAGCATTGTTGAACGTCACTGAACTTTCTCGTTTGTATATCTTCTTCGTGAGGTTCTCAAACCTTCGAGCTATCCTTCTGGTTTCAGGTGGCAATCCGTATAGTACTTCTCCGATTGTTCTTAATTCGGCCATTTTTTTCTCGAGCGCTTTCGACTTTCATAGTCGTCTTCAGGATTAGGTTGTTTTTTTTTTTAAATAAGAAGACTGAGTTAATGTTTTATAGGTATCGTTAAGCGCGAATGAAAGAAAAAAAGGGTGTGTGGTAGAGTTAATTTTATTCTATTGTTTGTGTGTTTGGTTTTATTGTTTATTTATTTTATTAATTCTTATTTTTGCTATTATTTATTTATTCATTATTATTTATTCCTATTACTATTATTACAATTATTTATTTATTTTTATTTATTTATTTATTTTTATTTTTTTTATTACTTTATTTTCATTTAATTATGGAATACTTTCAATATGTTAGTACCTGTGTTGACGTTAAACAACGCTTGCTTAGATAATGACTTACTGCCTAAGTATATACACACACACACACACACACACACCCACACACACACACATATATATATATATATATATATATATATATATATATATATATATATATATATATATATATATATATATATTATAATATAATAAATATATAAATATTTTGCTTGAACTTTGAATTCTAATAAAATTTGATTGACACCTTATTTTATTACTTCATTTTATATTATAATATTAATGCTCTATCCAGTATATTGAGCTTCAGTTTTTATCCGGATGTTTCACTAATTATAAGATATTAGTTGACGCTTATATCTTTTGTTGGATTGCTTCATATATATATATATATATATATATATATATATATATATATATATATATATATATATATATATATATATATATATATATATATATATATATATATATATATATATATATATATATATGTATATATATATATATATATATAATAAGATTTGACAAAAGTTCTTGGAAGCACCTTTAAGAAATTTAGAAACGTTTAAAACAGACAAACAAATGCTTTTGGAGACCATGTGCTAAGATGCAATATTTTTTATTAAGAACCATTGAAAAAATTTTCTTGACTTTTTTTCTTATTAATTTCAGATGATAAAACATCCTTCTTCAGAGAAAGGAGAGTCTTAATCAAATTCAAGGTAATACGTTTATTTTTCCGTGATGGTAGTTTCACTATTGAAGTAGCGGCCGATTTTGTTGCAGTGTGGTGAAAATGAACAACGTCCTTTTATTGAACTTTTTATTGGAGCGCGTGGTCGTTTATGTAATAATAAAACTTGACAAAAGTTCTTGAAAGCACCTTAAAGAAATTTAGAAACTTTATATATATATATATATATATATATATATATATATATATATATATATATATATATATATATATATATATATAAAGGAGAACACCTCTGTGTGTGTATGTCTGTCCTTTAAAACAAAGACATACTAGGGAGTGTACCTTAAATATATGTGCATTTACATGTACAATATGCATGTGAACAAATTGGAAGTGGTTCTGCGTCTCTAACTGCCCTTTTAATGAGGTAATGACACTTTCTTAACATGTTGCACAATGAAATTAATCTGTTTATAAGCGTTGTTAAAAGTATTAACATATCTGAATAGCTTAGTCGGTAAGATATCTAGCTGACAACACCAATGTTGTTGTTAAAGTAATCTCTCCTTAATATGATGTTGCGTATGACTCTATCTCACACTCTAACCCGGGAAATACCGAGTAAGACTGCTAGTTAAATAATAAAACGTATAACATGTGTCCTAGGCCATGTATCTAAAAGGATATTACAAGATCACGAAATCGACACAGCTCAACCTCTAGAAAGACTCGTCAGATACCATTTAATGGTTCAAGAACATCGAGAATAAGCAGAGGGTTTCTTTCATTCAATTTGATATCATCGACTTCTACCCCCCATAAATCTCGAAGGTGCTCGTCATCAATAGTATCAACTATGTCAGCAAATTCATGGAAACTTCGGAAGAGCAGTCGATCATAATTCTAACATACCTTAAATCCATCCTAGTCATCAAGCTAGAAACTTGGATTAAGACTAGCAATCGTGAAATGATGGCTTTTGACGTCAAACAGATCACAGACATAGTGGGCATTTACCTGCTTTACACACTTAGCAGAATTGTAGACCCTAACCAAGTAGGCTTATATAGAGATGATGGGTTAATAATCGTACCTAACTGTAACAGTCGCCTGGTATCGCATATCTAAAACGACTAAATAGGGCATACAGATAACCGGGAGTTAAAATAGATGTAACCCTGACTGTAACGAAGTGAATTATTTAGATATAACATTGAAACTGAAAAATAACACATTTATGAAGATAACCATACACCTACATACATCAATACTAAATCCAAGCACCTGCAATGCATAATAAAACAAATACCAATAACTATAAACACTAGGATTAAAGAAAGCTTAGCCAACAAGGTAATATTCGATGACGATAAATACATCATGAGTTCCACTTAACGTTAAGGCAATACTCTCCTGTAAAAGGAATCGAGTACTTTAAGTTATGAGTATCGTAAAAAAATAGATGAATAAATAAATAACTTTATTTCTATGATATAATTTCTTCCACTGCAATTAGGAGTTCGTTTAGGTCAGTTAATAGAGCATCGGACTTCAACCACTGGTGTCCCGGTTTCAAATATCGCTAGTTCTAGCTAAACTGATGAGTCGTAGAGACGACAAAACACTTATTTGTGGATAAATATCATAAATGTATATATAATATTTTTTTCGCATTTTCTTATCTATCTTACGTACGAATATACCACTATAGAAACCCCTCTTAAAACTTTAAAATAGTCCAAACATTTAATTCTTACAGATAGAAAAAAAAGCCTATTAGTATTCATCAAACCACCAAAACAAAATCCTTCACCACCACCACCACAATCATCCATCCCACACTTAGAAATATCATTCTCCCCACCAACACATACAACAGACATTTTGTATCCACTCAATCCAAACATGGTTTCAGAACAATTGAATTTACATCATACTGTCAAAAATACGGATACTGCCGGATAAATATCCAGAAATCCCAAACTAGAGAATTATAATGAATCGTGCATACGACTCCAAATTCGAAGATTACATCGTCTGATGATCGCAGGAATGCATGAAACTCTGGTTACGGTATGCTAAAATCAACTTATATTTTAAGTTATATATATATATATATATATATATATATATATATATAATTTTTATACAGACATGTACAAAATCTGCGACATTAGCATGTCGATGTTATCAATCAACAACTGTTAGGAACTGAGATCTCATCAATAAATGAAAATCCGATCCTTACATCATATTTGGAAAGAACAGCTGTTGATCGATAACATCGACATGCCAGTGTCGCACATTTTGTACATGTCTGTATAAATAAAAATAATCATATATATAAAATCTGGTGGAAATTCTTTGGATTTTCATCCTGTGGATGTTTACTTTACATGGATTACTATATATATATATATATATATATATATATATATATATATATGCCTTTAGATTTAGCACTTTACTGCAGTTTCACGATATTATCACATCATCAGAAATTAATTATGGTATATGTTCTTTGGTAACAAGGTAACACCTGAAGTAGATGAAAGTTATCTATTTAGCTTACTGTTTTTTTTAATCACTAATAGAATTTTATCTGTTATTATTATTTAACCATTTTCATTTGTATACTTATTTGTATACTTTTTTGTTCATTAATTATTAATTATTTGTTCACTAAAGGACAAGTTTAATTTTTATTTTTATTTGATCTGGGCTTAAATAGCCAAGTAAGTTTGTGTTCATGTGTCTGCATTTAATATAATTAATTTGGTTTTTAAAGTTCATGATTTGATATTTTTCCTCTCGGAATAATTGACAGTTTCTACTATTTATGTTGCAAAGAGATAATTTAAAGATTTACAATTAATATTAGAGCTAATATTTTTATTTTTTGTTCCAATATATATTAAAACAATGTGGTGCTATTTCTGTATTTTTTACTCCCTAATGATAAGATGTAGTGATTATATCAACACTTGAAATCATTTTACGTGGCTCCTATGTGTACTTTTTGTTCCTTGCTGATATCATTTACTGTTGCTTTGTATACGGCATTAGCTGTTAAATATTTATTAATAAGTGGGAATTAAAAAAAATATTCTACGATTACACGAGTTAGTATTATTGTTTACGTTAATAGCATTGATACAACTGTTATTTCTACTCGTGGTAATTATTTTTATTGTGTTTATTTATTATTGATGCGTGTCATCCATACATGGATAATCTTTAGTTGGTATTGTTTTAGGAAAATGTTTATAAATCATCCAATTTCTTTCTTTACCTGTCTGTTATAAGGTGGGGTAAACCAGATTATTTCTGTGTTTCTATTTTTGCAGTTTTCATTGTGATGATTATACTTACAATCAAAATAGGTTTTCGTGGCCTCTATGTATAATTTTTATTCATTGGTTATATCATTTAAAATTTGTATATACACGGCGACTTCATTACACGAGTTGGTTCCGACCAACTACATCGGTCATTTTGGTGTCGGCAAACTGAACAAGAATGGACAGAGGCTCCTCTACCACAACGTCTACATAACCAACACAGGATACTCGATGGCGTGACTTGGTGGCACCTCAGATCCCATCACTGGCACCAGCTGGACTTCATCATCACACGAATATCCTCACTGAACTGCATTCTCACTACTATTAGTGGCAATAAAAACCGTCTCCAGTCCAAGTGGATCCATCGACTCTAGCGGAAAGGCCCCTCTTTCATTAACAACAGCAGAACGGCAAAATAGGACCTGTGCGAGTGCTTCACCAATACCATCAAGGACGCCCTCAAATACCGCCCTGCTGGCAATGATGAAGAGAGTTGGGTTCATATCCGTGATGCCATCTAAAACTCTGCAGTGAACAACTTTGGAAGGAGAGAGAAACAAAACCCGGACTGGTCCAAAACCGACATTGCTGAATTAGAGCCAGCAATTAAGGCCAACAGAGAAGCTCTTGTCAACTACAAGAGAAAGCCTTCTGAGAAGACAGTCACTGCACTCAGAAAGGCCAGGGCCGATGCTCAACGGCTCACTCAGTGTTGTGCTAATGACTACTGGCTAAACCTTTAAGCCATACTTGTGGTCTTTTGAAGAATATCTCGGCCCAAGTATATATAAGATTGTAGTCCTGGGATCAACTGCCGGTAAAATCATTTTAGATCGCAGCAGACAGATGGAGAGGTGGGCTGAACACCACCAGGAACTCTACTCGGGAGAGAACGTTGTCACAGATGCAACCCTCAAGAGCACCATCAGCCTACCCGTGAAAGAAAGCTAGACATCTCCCTGCTTTGTAGCAGAACTAAACAAGGTTACTGACTCACTAACCTTAAATAATCAGGGTGGGAAAAAAGACAGTCCTGTTCCACTACCTGCACCAACTGCTGGGAAGAAGAAACAGTACCACAGGAGATGCACAGTGTGATGCATGATGCAAGCATCATCATCACACTGTACAAGAATAAGAGTGACTGCAATGACTGCAACAGTAACCGTGGAAGGTCCTCAACAGGCTGCAGTTGTTTGCAGAGCGTATATACCCTGAGGCGTTTAGTGTGGGTTTAGAGCAAGAAAATCAACCTACGACAGCTCCAGGAAAATACCATGAAAAATGCAACCGCTGTACATTGCCTTCATCGACCTAACCAAGGCCTTTGACCTTGTAAGCAGGAAGGGACTTTTCACTTTGCTGTAAAAGATTGGATGCCCCCCACCCTCAGGCTTTTGAAAATGATCACCGCTTTTCATGAGGACATGCAAGGAACAGTACATTACGATGGCTCTTCCTCGAATCATTTCCCAATCAAGAGTGGAGTGAAATAGGGGTATGTACTCGCTCTGACATTCTTTTATATTTTCTTCTCTCTGCTGTTGTTCTAATCTTTCAACAAGTCGTAGGATTGAGTGTACCTTTATACCAGAAGCAATGGCAACATCTTCAAGCTTGCTTGCATCCGAGCTAAGACCAAAGTGTGGAAGGTACTCATACATGCGATTCACTTCACTGATAATGCAGCACTGACAGCAAACTCTGAATAAAGCATTGCAACAACTTAGCTGCTTTATGCACATATGCAGAGAGTTTGGCATGGCCATCAGCCTAAAAAAACCCAACTTCGGCCAAGATGTAAGCAGTACCCTAAACATCGCCATTCGCGACTCATCCTCAAGGTTGTCGAGAACTTCACATACCTTGGCTCCACCATTTCCAGCAATCTCTCCCTAGACACTGAACTCCACAAACGTATCGGCAAGGTGACAATATGAATGGCTCGCTTGGCAAAGACAGGCTGGAACAACAAGATGCTCACCATTAATACCAAGATGAAGGTTTACCAGGTCTGTGTGCTCAGCACACTGCTCTACAGTGGTCAATGAAGGGCCCTCTACTCCTGCCAAGAGAAAAGACTCAATATCATTGCCCTTGAATCACCGGACAAGACCACTTCTCAAACAAGAGCATCCTTGATCAAGCGGACATCCCAAGCGTGTTTGCTCCGCTAACCCAACGATAATACCTGGAGCTTGGCCATGCCAGGCAAATGGACGATGGGAGGATCCTAAAGGATATTTTACACAGCAAGCTTTCAACCGGCTTCAGACCAGCAGGAAGACCTGTCCTATACTGTGAGTATGTTTGCAAGTGAAGCATGAAAGCAGGTGGCATCGGCCCAGCAGGCTGGGAGTCTGTGGCTGAAGATTGCAGCCGCTGGAAAAGTGCTGTAAAGGCATGCTCAAAGAAGAGTGAGGAGAGACTAGCAGTGGAGGGAGAGGAAAGAATACAAGCAGCAGATGGCTGAAACAGAGTTCTCAGCACCTGACACTACTTAGATCTGTCGCAAATGCAACAGAGCCTGCCGATCCAGGATAGACTTACACAGTCACAGCAGACGCTGCAATTCGGCAACAGAAATCCATTGATTCCTGAGACAGACGGATGCCAAAAACAATACATTTATACACTTTTATTTATAGGAATTTTGATTTATAAGAATTAAGAAAACCTGATTAATGTAATAAATCTCTAGTGATCGATAAAGTAACATGTTCTCGGTGTTTTAGGATTTTATAAGGTATAGCCCAACATTAGAAGCATTGTAAGTAAGTCTTTGTGAGGTGGCGATCGTGAAGTGGATAACGACATGGACTGAGGATCTGCGTGTTGGAATCCAGTCGGTGCCAGAGCACCACTTTCACTTATAGACGTTCGCATCTTCATGTGGCCACTCCTGTGAGTACTTGAAAGATTCGGGGGAACCAATGCCAACGAGAGAATCAAGCCGGTCAAAAATGCTGATTGATATGAATTTAGTGTTCATAAACTTTTAAGAAATTTAATCATTGTCGATGAAAACTTATTTCAAAATCGACAGTAATACATAACTTGAAATGTTGTACAGCAGCTTTCTTCCGGTGATTAAAAGCGTGACACAATTCTGTAATAAACTAAACAGAAACAGACGGTGGGCATACACATACACGTTCTACCTATGCCTCCGCCCCACCATCAAAAGTTTTTTTTATTTAATTAAAACAAATTTTCACATTTCTATCGATGAAGCAGCAAATTTTCAGATCATAAAAATAATCCATCCATAATTCATATTAGGATTACGATGAAGATCAAATCCCAAATTCTCAGAGTATGAACATTGCATGCTTGCTTTCCTACCCCCCCCCCCCTTCAAAAAAATTCACAAGTTCAATTTATAGAATGCTGTTCAGTTTTTTTTTTTATGTAAGTTTAATGTAATTATCTCGTGCTCGAATTTACCAAAAAGCGTTTATAAACAGAATTATTTTTTTTTTACTAAAGACTAATAAACAAAATAAATAAATAAATAAATAAATAAATAAATAAAATTAAATTTAAAAAAGGCAAAAAATAACAACAAAAAATAGCAAAAGAAGAACAACAACAAAACAAAAATAAAGCAAGTAGAAGGACGATTTCACGTTAAGATTACATAAAAAAAAACTGAATCAGTTTTGTCAAAATTTTGAAGAAATAACTTAAAAAAAAAAAACATTGAATAACAAGAAGGTAAGAGGGAGGGAGGGAGTAACGTCTCGTTTGATGTTGACAAACAGAATAAGACAGATGATACCCTTACCTTGTGTACCGTCGTATATATTTGTCCAAATCTCATAAAATGGAATGCAGACATAAATATGTTAAAAGGTAACTTTAGCTGGAGTAATTAACAGGTAAAACCTTAAGCTGAAATAGGTTACAGGTAAAAACTGCTTTCAAGTTTAATACACAGAAAAAAACAAAAAAAATGTAACACCTGTAAGTTATGACCAACAGTGTGTGTGTGTGTGTGTGTGTGTGTGTGTGTGTGTACGTTTATATGCCCACCCATTAATATTTAAAAGTTTTTCTCATAAATATAACGATCTGAACGTTCTATATTTTTTTGTGTTATTGGTTTTTCCTTGCAGGAGAAACAATTTATTTGTCAACATCTGTTTCTGTGAAATGTGACGAGTCTAGGTCAGTGTTTCGACCACCTGTCAGTGGATATTTCATAGCAAATATCATTCGTTAAGTATTAATCAAACAGTTTGAACGTTTCATATAGATGACAGCGGATAGCACAATGGTTATCACTTCACCTACTTAAACACCCAATGTATAAAATTTGTATCTGTGGACGCACAAAAAACTTACTATGGATTTTAACTCGATTATAATTTATATATATATATATATATATATATATATATATATATATATATATATATATATATATATATATATATATTATATTTGTTTTATTAAAAACCCATAACAATGGTGGTGTAAAATAAATAAAATTTATTTTAATCTTAGCTTTCGAGAATATACTTCTCATTTTCAAAGAGTGTTTTTCTTTTCTTCTTTTTTTTCATCGTCCGATGGAAATGGACTTTTTGTTTATATGGTAATATTAATTATTAAAAATAATAATGAGCAATTAGAACGCCATACAATGCATTTTAGTTTTATTAACTTTTTTTTTTCCAATTGAATTTCAAAATAAAGATATATTAAAATATCTTCTTTTTTTTTTTTTCCTCATCTCGTTTTTGGTGTTATCGATTCGGTGTTGAATAACGAATATGGGATCAGAGTAGAGACTCTCTCATCCCATATTCGTTATTCGTTTCATCAACAGCGAATCGATAACACCAAAAACGAGGTGAAAAAAAAAAAAAAAAAAAAGGTTGGAAAGAAAGTAATGTCGTTTTTGTCCAACACATTTATTTCATCTGAAACATTCACATTAGGGCATTTTTAATATTTATAATAATGTCCCTGATTTTCTGTGACTTCTGTCCAACGATCAACTAGTTTCTTTATGCCTTCTTAAAAAGAATTCTGTGATTTTTGAGAGAAAAACAAATTTAGGTAACTTTTGAGTTGATCGTCATTTTCATAAATGTTATTGTTTAAGTGATGCTGCAACGACCGGAAAAGATGGTAGTCAAATGGAGCAATGTCAGGTGAATGAAGTGGATGAGGTAAAACTTCCCAATTGAAACTCATTACCTTTTCCTGAGTGAGTTTTGCTGTGTGAGGTCTCGCGTGATCATGCTGAAGCACTACACCCTTCCTATTGAGTAATGCTGGCCGTTTTTTTTGATAGAGCAATTCTTTGATCATCCAGCTGCAAACAATATTTTACTGCTGTGATTGTTTGATTAGGCTCTAGTAACTCATAAGGAATCAATCCTCTGATATCCTACCATAAAGAGAGCATAACCTTCTTTGGGTGTAGTCCTTGTTTTGGAACAGGTTGTAGACTTTGATTTCGGTCTAACATTATCTTTTGCGTTGGGTATTCTTGTAAAGAACCCATTTTTCATCTCCAGTCACAATTCTTTGCAAAAATGGTTCTCGATGATTCCTGGAAAGCAAAGATGTGCAAACAGTCAATCTTTGATTTCGTTGAGCGTCGGTCAAATCGTGGGGAACTCAAAGTCCAAGTTCTGAAACATTTCTTAACTCGTGAAGGCATGAAATAATTGTGGTATAGGTTGTATTGAATTGTTGAGCTAATTCTTTGCTGGTTAACTTTGAATTGGCCTCCACAGCGTCTTTAATGGTGTCTTTATCAATTTTGGCTTTCCCGAATGTCGCCGATCTGACAGGTTAAAGTCTCCAGAAGAAAATTTTGCAAGCCACCGTTGACATTTTCAATCATTCAGAACATTTATCCCATAGACAGTTCAAATATTCCTTGTAGCCTCTGCAGCTGAGTTTCCTTTTTTGAATTCATAGAGCATGCAATGTCTCAGATGCTCCTCACTAATACCCATTTTTGACGGCTGAAACCGTTAAATATAATATTTTCCAACTAATTACTATATCTAAAAGGCAAAGCATAATATTAAGCCACTAATTCACCAAAAAATCTAGAACTGTGTACAACTTAGGAGGCTACAAAGTGATGAAGTAAAAAATACGACATTACTTTCTTTCCAACCTGATATTATATACATTTTTATTAATTTTATACGTACATAAAAGTAATTCAAATTAACGTATAGATATGTATAGATTTATAAATACGTATAAATTTATGTATAAAATTAATAAATATATATATATTAACGAACAATACGTCCTATAAAGTTGATGGCGACTAATAATGCAATCTTCTGCACCTTTAACACTTAAGAAGTGAACTAATTTAGGTAAGTTTATAGAAGTGCACCTTTCGTATTTCGACCCCTAAAAAAAAAAAGTTTCTACTTTTTTGGGCAAATTACATGTAATTTGCCCAAAAAAGAAGAAACTTTTTTTTTTTAGGGGTCGAAATACGAGTGGTGAGATTCGGTGGGCAAGAAATGCGTGCTCACATTACGTATAACTTATATAGGAAAGTGATCCCCCACCCCTCCTAACATCTAAAATAATAAAAGATTTCATTTTTTGTTCATAGTGGATATTTGTTATGGCTGTTTACATGTAATTTGCCAAAAAAAAGTAAAAACTTTTTTTTAGGGGTCGAAATACGAGAGGTGAGATTCGGTGGCCAAGAAATGGGTGCTCACTTTACGTATAAGTTATATAGGAAAGTGACCCCCCTTCCTAAAATAAAAAAAGATTTTCATAATTTTTTTTCATAGCGGATATTTGTTGAGGCTGTTTATATGTAATTTGCCCAAAAAAGTAGAAACTTTTTTTTTTAGGGGTCGAAATACGAAAGGTGCACTTCTATAAATTTACCCTAATTTATATAGTAGCATATTACTAAAAGCAACAAACGCTACAATCATCAATAAAAACAATTACACAAAATACATATATACTATATTAATATTCATAAACAAATATCAAATGATGTTTTACCTGCATACGACGTCGTCTCGAGCTAATTGCTCTTTTCAGTGTAGGAAGTGATAATTTCAGACGGTCATGAGGCACGAACTCAGTTGGGTCCACACGCTTTCACTCTACCCTCACGGCCATTTCGAATTACCACGTGGTACGGGCAATTTAAGATATTTTTATGCCATTACAGTGTAAACATTAAGACAGACTAGAGAACTCAACGAGCTTACTCGGAGTCTTGCTTTTTAGCTAAGTGAATGTCTATTTTTAAATATCTCATAAGAGTGCTCAACTTTAATTTTACTTAAAAGGGCTTAATAATAATATTTATAAACAAATATTATATTTGCTAAATTTTCATATATATATAATAATGAGTCATCTTTTACCGAGGCCAAAAGCCACTTGAGAATAAGATTAATGCGATTGTCAGTGTATGACCAATACTATGAGAGGATTGAAATTTGATTACTTAAGAGGAGGGCTCGACAAGTATTTTTTGATATTGGACTTGAAGACGATCATGTTATAGTTTGCAAAGAATGTGTTGCACAGATGGGAAGTTCTTGGAAAGAAACTCTGTTCATGGAAATTCTGTTTAGTTTTAGGTACATAGAAGAAAGGAAAGTTTTTTGCATTGGTAGTAGAGAGACGAATGCTTGCTGTGAATGTTTTATGCAATTCAATTGTTAATATGAGACCACTAAAGAGAAAAATCTAAAAAAAAAAAATGCGACCAAAGTAGGAAACTGTAGTTCAAGGGATGTTACTTCAACAAAGAAAAAAAAAATATTTTTCATATGTACAGCAATTATTATATATTATTTATATATGCCACATGAGAAACGCAAAACGTTTACAAAGCTAAAACAAATCTATTTATATTTTGTAATAGGTACGGTAATCTCTAATTCTGCACTTGCCATTGTTTTTAAAATCATTTATTTTGAGCAAACACTATATTTTGAGACTAAATATGTATTAAGATTTTTTATGGGTCCAATAATAAAAATTAAGTAAATCCAAGGGGCATAACTCACTAACAGCAAATACCGTTAAGAACAAATAACGTTAAGAATAAAGTATTTTATACGTAAATACATTCTTCAGCAAATTCAAAATAAAAAAAGCTTTTATTTATTATATGTTAACATGTTCTATTTTAGCACATAAATAAGTACATGAAATAAATTTCACACGTTTTATCGTATAATCTTTAAACATTAAGTTTGAAAGATTATACGATGAATTTTAAACTAAGATATGTTATTTTAGTAAGTTTTATGAGGTGTGTTGATGAGTAATTTGCCCTTTGTCAGTAGTAATTAAACGCCCCTATTTACTTGTCTCCTCACGACGGCAGAGTTAGACACAAGGTCGGTTTTTAATGTGGGTAAAATCCAGCTCCTCCCAAAAGGGTACTCTGGATTGAGAGAAAAATCAAAATTGCCTCGGTCTAGAAGGACTGACCCAGGACATAAAAGATGAAGGCAGCGTTGGCATCTTTGGGATTTTACCAAGAACCACACCAACAGTTCATACAAATTCTAAAATGTGAGTTATAAATAGCAAAGGAAGGAAATGGTATATATATATATATATATATATATATATATATATATAGCAATAGATACAGTGAAAGAATAGAATAAGGTGCGAATCAAATTTTATTACAGTTCAATGTTCAGGCAAAGTTCTTTAAAGTCCGTAACTCATGAGTTTTCAAAGAAAATCTTCTCCTCAGAGGACCATTACCGCAATGACATTACTGCAGGTAATAAAAATTAAACTTTGAAAATATATATAAAAATACATAAAGATATATAAAACATCAAATATATCGGCCCAAAACATACTTTTTTGTAAATCTATACAGTTCATCCACGTCAACAAATTTAAAATAGCTCCAGCAAGATATCAAAGAGGTTGACTAAGAAATAATCCAAATGGTGGATGGTGGTCCAAAAATGCAAAACGTTATCCAGGCGGGAAATTCGTTTGCTATCGATGCAGTAGATAGCAGTAAAAAGTGTGTATATATATATATATATATATATATATATATATATATATATATATATATATATATATATATATATATATATATATACACGAGCGTGCATTCATATTTAATATAAATGAAAAGAAATTAAATATTGAGAAAATATTAGGGTCACCAGCTAGCAAGTACTAACTTAACATGAATAGAGTTTTGTAAATGAAAAATCAAGGAAAACATTATTAATTAACAAAACATTTGTATAACTATAAGTTAACATGAATATAAAAATCATTTTTAGTGAATAAATGTTCATTTTGTAAAGTTTATATGACTCATGTTTTTGGTAGAAAAATGTTAAGTGAATATGCAGACACAGGGACTAAGTATGTGTAGTCTATATATTTGTTAGTGTGGATATGCGTGTGTGAGTAATAGACAAGTTTGCACTGTGTAAATATGTGTAGGTTTACCTTGTTCTGTTAGTGCGTGTAAGTGGCTAGCAATTTGCTTCTGTTCGCCTTACCCTTGTCAGTGTGTGTGTAGATGTGCGTGAGATGAGAAAAGCTTGTACGTGAGTTTTGAAGTGTTCCCTTCTCGCGTGGTGGGGGGTGTTGAGCATAAGTTCTTGGTCCTTTCAAGGTTAGTCTCTGTAGAGAACTCTGATTTTCTTTACAAGGTCACTGTTTTATAAGTTTTGTTAATTTGATATAGGCTGATAGATTTTGGGTTTAAGACGATTTTCATTGGTCGAAAAATATTGAAATTAACATGTTCTTGTTAAACTTTAACTTGTTTTTGAAAGTGAAGACGAGAACTTATGGAAACACACCCAGAGAAAAAGGTGAGTAGCTATTAAAACCATTCACTTTTTGGCGTTCGCTCGAATCGCATCTCGATCCACTTCATGGTCCAGTAAATGTATAATTTTAAATTTGGCAGACCACTAATATGAATGTAGAAAGAACAAAATGAATACAATAATAGTTGGAAAACTTTTATTTTATTTATATGAAATGAAAGAACAAAATGAATACAATAATAGTTGGAAGACTTTTATTTTTATTTATATGAAATGAAAGAAAAAAATGAATACAATAATAGTTGGAAGACTTTTATTTTATTTATATGAAATGAAAGAAAAAAATGAATACAATAATAGTTGGAAGACTTTTATTTTATTTATATGAAATGAAAGAAAAAAATGAATACAATAATAGTTGGAAGACTTTTATTTTATTTATATGAAATGAAAGAAAAAAATGAATACAATAATAGTTGGAAGACTTTTATTTTATTTATATGAAATGAAAGAAAAAAATGAATACAATAATAGTTGGAAGACTTTTATTTTATTTATATGAAATGAAAGAAAAAAATGAATACAATAATAGTTGGAAGACTTTTATTTTATTTATATGAAATGAAAGAAAAAAATGAATACAATAATAGTTGGAAGACTTTTATTTTATTTATATGAAATGAAAGAAAAAAATGAATACAATAATAGTTGGAAGACTTTTATTTTATTTATATGAAATGAAAGAAAAAAATGAATACAATAATAGTTGGAACACTTTTATTTTATTTATATGAAATGAAAGAAAAAAATGAATACAATAATAGTTGGAAGACTTTTATTTTATTTATATGAAATGAAAGAAAAAAATGAATACAATAATAGTTGGAAGACTTTTATTTTATTTATATGAAATGAAAGAAAAAAATGAATACAATAATAGTTGGAAGACTTTTATTTTATTTATATGAAATGAAAGAAAAAAATGAATACAATAATAGTTGGAAGACTTTTATTTTATTTATATGAAATGAAAGAAAAAAATGAATACAATAATAGTTGGAACACTTTTATTTTATTTATATGAAATGCACCCATTAAGTTAATAATGTTATTGTGTTTTCTATTTCGTAATACAATTATTTATTTTCTTCTCTCTAGTAAAGTAATTAAACCTAAAGATTATAACTTAGTCTTTATAATTGAAGTAATGTATGCATTTTATTAGTTTAGTCCATTCTTATTGTACATGTTCACATTATGGTTTCCCAATTCTTATGTTTAGTTACTAATACCCAGAAATGAGTACAATGTTTAAAAATTCAAACATTTTAAATTTGCATTGAATTTGATCCACAGTCATAAGACACTAATTAAGTAAGATTCCCTGAATTTCAATTTTTCTTAAGACCCCATAAGCTTAAGCCTTAAAGTGTAGACATTTTCTAGAATCCAAATCATGTAATGGATTTTGATCAAAATTAGAATAAAGATTCTAGACATAAGGTTTAGTAGCATTCTACATTTATTTTAATCTTCGGAACGTACTTAGTGGTACACACTGTTATGCTCGGAATTAATTTTACTTGCCTTGGGACAAGTATTCTTCTAGAATATATAAAAGGCTGTTGCAAGAAAAACCGACACTTGACAAAAAAAAAAAAAGGAAATTGGCAATAAAAACAAAAGTTGTAGATGCACCCTCTTCACTCAGAGCTTGACAACAATGGACAGCAACTCAATTATATATATATATATATATATATATATATATATGTATATATATATATATATATATATATATATATATATTAGTATTTCTTGTATCCACATAATCTGCTATAAGGAGATGTAATATTTTATGTATCGATTTTCAGTATTTACTTCAGCAGTGCTCAATACGGGTGTAGAGCTAGGTAGTAAAGTATGAAAATATATTTATGGCAATTAAGCTACACAGAAGCTTCTGCATTTCATCCCCATAGGGAATCGTCAGGCTTAAATGTCAGGCATTTTAGCCTGACAATTCCCTATGCGGATGACACGCCGACACCTCTATGTAGCTTAATTGCCATAAATATATTTTCATAACTTATTATATATATATATATATATATATATATATATATATATATATATAATGGACTCTCCCATCGATTTTTCGACGTATGAGTGCCCTGCCAGGGGCTGCCCGCGCGTGAATTTGTAATTGCAAGGGTTGCGCAATCCCCCAACAACCGCTCTCCTAAGTCGGCACTGCTTGATTCCAATGGCAAGTAGTAATACAAGACGACTGGAAACAATGCCGAGATAAGCAGAGAGCACATACAGCACCTGGTATTCCTAAATTGTCACCCATTTAGTACTGGCCAGGCTCGACGCCGCTTAACTTTAGTGATCTAACGGGAACCGGTGTGTCAACGTGATTGTGCCGTATATATATATATATATATATATATATATATATATATATATATATATATATATATATGTATTAGTATTTAATGTATCCACATAAAATTTTATGACGAGATATCATTTTTTTATGTATCAATTTTCAGTATTTACTTCAACAGTGCTCGATACGTAAGTAGAGCTAGGTAGTAAGCTATGAAAATATATTTATGGCAATTAAGCTACACAGAAGCTCCCGCGTTTCATCCCCGGGGGTAATCTTCAGGCTAAAATGCATGGAGTTATTTTTGCTGGGTGTTTTTATATACACGACTGGCTAGTTAACCAATCAGATTCTTTGTTGTTCTCTCAGCCAATCGTTGGGCTTCCCACGAACAAAGGTGTGGTTATTGTTATTTACTTCCTATATCCTGTCCTATTGTTCTTTTTTCTATAGATTGGCCTATATCCTGTTTCCTTTGTTGTGTCAATATAATGGGTGAATTTATTTCATTTTATTTTAACACGTGGTTCCTTGAATTTCTATTTTAGGTTTTTATTTTTAAATTGCTAAATTTTTGTTTAGTTTACTTTTTGTTTATTTATTTATTTATTTATTTATCGTTAGTCCAAGGTAAATTTATTTCTGTGTAGGCAGCTGTTTGCTATCTCACTTCTACAGTTTAATAGATTCTGAGCGTCTCTCTCTCTCTTTCTCTCTCTATATATATATGATAAAGAAAGGGAGAAAGTGTTTTGAAGTGATAAAAATTGAAAGAGGAAAACCAAAAAATATTATTTATATCATGTATTCCTCAACGTTTCGTCTTTATTATAAGACTTCCTCAGGATGATTGTCTTAAGAAAACATTGATTTTTTGCTTAAGCAACCACAGGTTTTGGGCCAGCAGTCACTACCACCTATCCATTTCAAACATTTTGTACTTATGTGTTGTTTTCTTCATCCTGAGGAAGTCTTATAATAAAGACGAAGCGTTGATGAATGCATAAATAATAATTTTTGGTTTTCCTCTTTCAATTTCCATATATACAGGGTGGGCCAAAATAAGGGTCCTATCTTTAAATTTGAATAACTTGAATTTGAATAACTTCCACAAAATAAAAGTTAACCTCACCAAACTTTATGTGTGTGTAGACTGACCCTTCCGAGATTTTTTGAAATAAACAAAACAAATTTTAGCCGAAAAACACTTCTTAAAACTTACAAAAACTAAAGTATTGTTTTTTACACTGTTTTGAGTTTTTTTAAGCAAAAATAATGTTTTCTAAATGAGGGTACGTTCCTTAGGGCTAATACGGCTCATGCTTGCTTCGGAAGGGGTCCTTTACTTATTCTAAAAAAAAAAAAAAAAAAAAATCAATAAATAAAAAAGTTATGAATTTTTAAAAATAGGACCCTTATTTTTGCCCACCCTGTATATATATATATATATATATATATATATATATATATATATATATATATATATATATATCTTTACAATTTTTTATTATCACTTTTCATCTCTAGTATTATATACTAGAGATGAAAGGTGAGAATAAAAAATTGTAAAGATACAATATTTATTAGAACATCAGAAGTTCAGAGCAAGCAACTATGGATTAAGACTATGAAGCTCCTTGCTCTGAACTTCTGATGTTCTAATAAATATTGTATCTTTACAATTTTTTATTCTCATCTTTCATCTCTAGAATTGATTGCTCTATTCAATATATTGAGCTTTATATTATCACGATAGATTATTATTAAACGATAATTCAATTATCTTTAATCTAATTCAACATTTAAATATATATATATATATATATATATATATATATATATATATATTTCCATAGCTTCTGCTGGAAGGTTTGGTTTTCCATTTCGACAAAATGGGAAGAGAAGGATGAAGGTAATCCGACGTGATGGGAAAATGAAAAAGGAAAACCAAAAAATGGATGTTTTTTATGTGTACATCAACGTTTCGTCTTTATTTATAAGACTTCATCAGGATGATAATATAGAGAAAAAATGTCATGCAAGTACAAATACATGTAGGGTAGACATATTGGGAGGAAAAATAAAATAAAATAATGGCCACTACTGGGTGGACGTCCGTACTTGTTGAAGAATAAAAAAAGATTCATTTTTATTCTCCAACAAGTACGGACGTCCACCCAGTAGTGGCCATTATTATATATATATATATATATATATATATATATATATATATAAGCAGCATATTCTCTTGCAGGCAAGTATTGTTGAATATAACAGAAAACTTATGTCTGGGTATCCTTTTGTAGATCCTTTCAATACTCCAAATCAGAATCTTAGTTTCGGGGAGGGGGGGGGGGGAATTGCCCGATCAATCTGCTATAGTTTTGATTTGTGTCCCAAGTACTTTCAGACCCATCCGGGTCCATCTTCAGGGAATGAGGATAATCAGGTATAGACCATGTGTTAGTATTATGGATGGCTTTGGCGGGAATTATGTAATAAGTACGAAACTATACTCAGAATTATAGACATTTTAGTATATTATTACTGATATTAAAGTTAATTCTGTTAATTAGGGTTTTCTTGGTTTTTATATATAGGGCTTCTAATATATGGAGTTTTTGTTTGTTAGTAGTATATTTTAAGAATTTGGTATTTTGTATTAAGAGTTTTCTGAATTCCGATTGGGGGCAGGAATGGTTGTTAGTTAAGTGTTGGGCTATGGCGCTAGTATCAGACAAATGCATCGTCAATCTCCTCAACAAAGTCGTGGTAGTCAAATCTATGTATATGATTTTTTCTTGGTTGTCGAAGACACAATCTCCCAAAGGACATTTTGAACTCATAAACAAGGTTTGTCTTATCCAAAACTCTAATCGAAGGGGAAGAATTATTTGTGATAATAAGGTTAGTGGTTTTTACTTTATTGTAGAAAATGATTTACTTTTTTATTTGGGTCAGTAGGGAATACGTTCTTATTAATAATATTTCTTAGAACTTGTTCATCTATTTTATAGTTCTGATGGAACTGGTTATGATAAAATAGTTTAATAGTTGTGTTAAGTGGAGAATTGGAGTTATTATTATTATTATTTACTCACTAGGAGTTATCACACTGGTCATCGTCAGTGATCGCCCACTGCCAACAACCTGTGGTATTCCTTGGAGTCTGAGTGACAACAAGTCTCCTCAGACTTCCAGTATGCTCCACCTCTTTTCGTTCATCACCGCTGATGACCTTGCGGTATCTCAACAGCCACCCACCACCGGTTTCCCGCTGATAAGGGCCATTGGTACCCTCTGGGGCCCGAGTGGCAACAAGCCTCCCCAAGGTCCCAGAGCTGTCCGCGCTCTTCCAGTGGAGGTCTGGTTTGCGCTTTCCCTCCTCGACCCTCTGTCCATAATTTTCGTGGCGTCAGCCTATGCTTGCGCCTCTCTCGTGCGGTTGTATTTTCCCCGGTTCTGTTGTCTTGTGCTTCCATGTGTTTGTTCTCCATTCGTTGCTTATGTGGGTTGGTTTCCGCATTCAAGGACATTTCTCAGGATTGTAGCTGTTTTGATCATTACTGTCCTTTGTATGGTCTCAGTTATCCCTTTGATTCCTATTTCTCCTAGTCTTTTCTCCATGTTTTTGGTGACTGTTCCTAGTGCTCCTATGATTAGTGGTGTTATACTGACTTTCTTCATGTTCCATATTCCTTTCAATTCTCTGGCAAGTTCGGTATATTTGCTTCTTTTTTCCGTATTATTATTATTATTATTATTATTATTATTATTATTATTATTATTATTATTATTATTATTATTATTATAATAATTATTATTATCGTGGGGATTATTTTTAACAGTAGAATTTGTTGTTCTAGGATAATATACTGATCCCAGCGCTTCTCTAACAATTCAGTGCTTTATTGTAGAACGATTTTCCTTTGGCCTCAAAATACACCTCACTTTCTGATATCACTATTTCATTGGAGCCAAATCTCTTTTCCTGAAGCATTCTTTTAGGGTCTGCAAACAGCCAGTTATTGCTGGGGGCTATATCTAAAAAATAGGGTGGGTGTGGAAGCAATTCAAGGTACAATTTATGTAGTTTTTCCATTTTGATCGACTTGTGATACGTTGCATTTTCTTGGAGAAAGAGCACTTTTTTTTTCTTCACCTGTTGCCGTTTTTTTGCGATTTTTTCCTTCACACACATTAATAATGCTAGATAATATTCGCTAGTGATGGTTCTTCTTTTCTCAAGGTAATCGATGAACAAAATACAGAGGCCAAAACCTTGCCTGCTGATGTTTGCATCTTTGGTCGCTTTGGACGGGTTTCACCTGCTGCTGTTCACTCAGCTGACTGTCGATTTGACTCCAGAGTGAAACGGTGGATCCATGTTTCATCCGTTGCTACATATTAACACAGAAACTCATTTTTAATGCATTTAAACGGTTGCAAACAATGCTCTCAATCGTTTATGTGTTGTTGTTCTTGATCGACTGTGAGCAAATGCGGCACCCACTTTGAACACAGCTTTCTCATTGACAAATGTTCATACAAAATAGTGCCTTCTGATATCTTTATATCCTCTGCTATCTCATGCAAGTTCAATGTATATTCGGCCAAAACGAGTTTGTTGAAATTTTTATGGTTTCCTGGACAACTGCTGAATTTGGGCGATCTGAGCATTCAGCATCATTTCTGTCTGTATGACCACGTTTAATGTCAGTATACCACCTCAGAACTATAGTTTTCGACGGAGCAGAGTCTAACTAAATCTTATGAAGCCATTGCTTTACTTGAACAGTATTTTTTCCATCAGAAAGCAATGTATATCTGAAATAAAAATTAAAATAAAATAAAATTTATACCAAAATGTTTATCAAATGAAAATATACGATTTTCTCTTTCAAATGACACATTAAATAGAAGAAATGCTTAAACATCAACGAAGTTACAAACAACCAAAAAAAATACCATTACTTATGAGGGGCCATCTATAGACACATGGATCCTCTTTGGGAATCTAAACTTGACTGGAAAAAAAAATCTAAGGACTAAATATAGATCTAGTACCCCATTTTATGTCCATGTCTGAAAGGAACAAGTGACACTGTATTTGATTTAACCAAATGTTTTTACCAAGGCCAAAAACCACTTGAGGATAATGATTCATGAGATTGACAGCTAGACGATGAAGAATACTTCAAGGATACTTGAAAAAGATGGACAGAATGGACAACATTTGCTTACTTAAGAGGACGGCTAGACAAGTATTTGTTGATAATTGGACTTGAAGACGACTATGTTGTAGTCTGCAGGGAAGCAGTTCTGTTTCTGTTGTAATGTGTTCCACAGACGGGAAGTTCTTGGAAATAAACTCTGTTCATGGAAAGTGCTTAGAAGTCAGATTTTTCCATTATTTTTCATATTTGCAACAATAGCTTCACGTAAATAACTGTAATCTGTAAACTAATAATTCAATTAGGCTCAAATTTTGACACATTTGAAGGTTAGTACTTTATAAAAATGATTTCAATATTTTATTAGTGGTGACATCTATATGTCATACCAGGGACTTATTGAGCGATGTGTTGTGTGTGTATGTTTATATATTTGTATGTAAAGGATTCACTCCTAAACTAATTAACCAATTATTATGCATTTTTGAACACTGCTGCTAGGCGTAAGAGGTGTTAATGTGGGCTATATTTAGTTTAGTTTAATTTTATGCAAAGTAAGTAAAAACGGGATGAAGCTCTTTGTGAGAATTCAGATACATTTGATTTTTCTGGAATTTCAATAATAGGTATTAGATATCAATTTATATATATTTCTCAAATTTCAGTTTCCTTTGAGGGCAAAGTATGGCCACAACGATCCATTTAAAAATTAAAATATCTCAGATCTGCATTAAATTTATCCACAGTCATTAGACACCAATTATAAAAAGATTCCCTGAATTTAAACTTCTAAATTCTTGACATTTTCTCGAAGCAAAATCCTGTAATGGGGTTTGATCAAAATTAGAATAAGGATTTGAAACATAAGGTTTAGTATCATTATATCTTGATTTTAATCTTTGGAAGGAAACGTAAAAGTTTATTATATTCAAATATTATAACAAAGAATAGTTTATAGAAAAAGTTTTCTAATCCATGTATTTTCAATGAAATAAATCTTATCATCTGAAGGAGAAAACAATTAAATTGTTAAGTATTCGTAAATATTACTTTGAATGAAATTTAGTCAAATATGAGTTCTTTAAGAAACAAAAACTTTGTGTATTCATGAGCAGAAAGTTAATGAATCTCCAAATATATCACGAGGTGCTAAAAAATCATCCATTGGAAAGATATATTACAATGTAAAGGATATTGGATTCCAATAAAATGTAAGAATAGTCAAGATTAAATGTATTTGACAATTAATATATATATATATATAAAGTGGAGAACTAAAACAGAACTTTTAGGAAAGGTAAAACCTATTGTGAAAAGTATACAGCTCAATATACTGGATAGAGCAGATAGATAGGTAGAAGTATAAAAAGGAATTAGAAAAGGTACTTATCTATCCCAGCAATTTCCTCTGATGATAAGATTTTGATCTTTGAAAAGCCTGGCTTAAGGAAAAAATTAATTGAATGAATTGCTTTTTTGCGGAATATACTTTGCATTGAACAACTGAATTGAAAAAAGATCTGCCTCCGTCGCTTTTGTAATTCCTTTTCATCCTTCTACCTATATATATATATATATATATATATATATATATATATATATATATATATATGCATCATGCCTCGATATGTGTTTTTGGGTTAGTGTTAGGGTTATTTAAAATGTAATAAGGTAAGTTCAGATTTAGGTTGATTATAAAGAAAATGAGATAAAGAAAAAAAATGAAGAAAAAAAAAGAAGAAAAGAACTAATGTATATGTTAGCATACATTTTGCGTTATTAAAGTATATAGGAAAAGGCCTTAGGGAAATAAACGTTGATTAACTTAATAATAATAATAATAATAATAATAATAATAATAATAATGATAATAATAATGATAATAATAGTAATAATAATAATAATAATAATAATAATAATAATAATAATGATAATAATAATGATAATAATAATAATAATAATGATAATAATAATAATAATGATAATGATGATGATGATGATGATGATGATGATAGTAATAATAATAATAATAATAATAATAATAATAATAATAAATATAATAATAATAATAATAATAATAATGATAATGATAATAATAATAATAATAATGATAATAATAATAATAATGATAATGATGATGATGATGATGATGATGATGATGATGATGATGATGATGATAGTAATAATAATAATAATAATAATAATAATAATAATGATAATGATAATGATAATAATAATGATAATTATAATGATAATAATAATAATAATAATAATAATAATAATGATAATAATAATGATAATAATAATAATGATAATAATAATGATAATAATCATCATCATCATCATCAACCGGTTTATTTGTTGAATCAGGCCACAATTAATCCTCTGATGAGGGTGGGGCTTGATTGTCTAGTCTTGAAATCTAAGTCTTCCTCTCCACTCCTGTCTTTGGCAAGGCTTGATGGAATCCATACCCATGGCCTTCCTATCACGTTTGACTACGTCCTCCCAAGTTAACTTGGGTCTGCCAGTGGTGATGTTCTCTGCTGGCACATTCAACTTTCGGACTTTAGCAATCCAGTCATCGCTACGCTCAAGATGACCCAACCAACGCAGTCTGTTCTTCCGCATGATGTCCGTAAGGCTTTTCAAGTCGACCTGTGAGAGCAGGGATTCAAAAGAAACGTACTGTTCAGGCCTCACCAAACAGATCCATCTGACCATTGCCCTGTCATTACGGTGCAGCTTCTTTAGTATGCCAGCAGAGACAGCCCAAGTTTCTGAGCCATACAACAGCACATTTCTGACACATGCGGAGTATACACGCCCTCTTGTAGTTGTTGGCAGGTGTTTGTTTGTCAGGATTGGTAGCAACTCTCTAAACTTTTTCCAGGCACACTTGCAACGTGTAGCTGCCGCAAGTTCACAGCCTCAACCTGATGACAGCACATCTCTAAGATAACAAAAGTCTGTCACTACTTCCAGCTTGTTGTTACCAGTATCCATCTCCGTCAGTGGTCTGCCATCTATTGGTCTTGCCGTGCCGGTGCAACGAAAGCACATAAAGTGAGGATCTGCTTTGAGAGAGCCCTTTATGCCACTGCACCTTTTGTGGACCGAACCTGAACAGTGAGTGCAGATGATTGAGTTGCTGCCAGTTCCTTTCAGACATACAGCACACGGGTATTTTCCTGTTTTCTGTAGTAAGCTGAGGTTTGGACCTGCGATCATGACCTTAGTTTTACCCATGTTGACTTTGAGACCTTTCTCCTCCATGCTACTCTTCCATCTATCCAGACGTTCCTTGAGTGACTGAAGTGAAGTATCAATGATCGCTAGGTCATTGGCATATAGCAGCTCCCACGGGCAGCCAGTATGGATAATAATAATAATAATAATAATAATAATAATAATAATAATAATAATAATAATAATAATAATAATAATAATAATAATAATGATAATAATAATAATACGAAGGAGGAAGAGTACTAAGCAGACCTCCACTGGAAGAGTGCGGAGAGTACTGGGACCTTTGGAGAGGCCACCCAAATCCCAGAGAAGAACAATGTTCGTCGCCAGCGAGAAATAAATGGTAAGCGGCTGTTACGATAACGAAAAATTATTTTCAATGGTTATTAAAAGAGGTGGAGAGTACTGGAAATCTGAGGAGACTTGTTGTCACTCAGATTTCAGGGAACAACACCGGTTATTATCAGTGAGCAAATCACTGATGATAACCGTGTGATAACTCTTAGTGACTACAGAAGAAGAAGAAAAAGAAGATAATAATAATAATAATAATAATAATAATAATAATAATAATAATAATGATAATAATAATAATAATAATAATAATAATAATAATAATAATAATAATAATAATAATAATAATAATAATAATAATAATACAGTTACGTGGAGCAACATTGGTTTCCTCAAGGCGTTTTCTATATACGTCAATGAACATTTAGGGAAAGAGTGACTTCGTTATGACTTTATTTTGCTATCTAATTTACATAGCATCTCCGTACTCACCGTAAACACTTATGTATATCAGATATTAAAATATTTAGTCTCTTTGCTTCTATGGATACAATAGAAACTATCGTTTTAAACTATTCGTTTATAAAATATACGCCTACAAAATAAATGACTCTACAAACCAATCATATACAAAACATATGTAAGGTTTCTGTATAAAATGACCGAATGATGGTTGATATGCCGTAAAACCAACCAACCAACCAACCAACATTTCAAATTCTAAAATTACAATTTTTCTGTGTATAAAAAAAATCAACTTAAGTGAAAATATTTTACTTCTCACAAAATAATCTGAAGGCAAGGGAGGCAACTTTTCGTAAAGATTTTCATTTTATTCGCCCTTGTATGAAAAGTGTTTCTTTCTTTTCTTCTTTTTTCTTCTTTTTTTTTTACCGCGAGCTGACACAAGAAACATGAATAGAACTTGATTAACGACATCTTCAAAAATAATTTCATAAATATAGAAACTGATTTAAAATCGTCATAAAGAAATGGTTTTATTATTTTTTAATAGTCCCAAATTTTGGTTGCCCATTCTCTTAGAATCTCGGAGTATACAAGCAGTATTTTAAATCCAAATGTTAACATGTTACTTCATACGCTGTTCTGATACTAAACTCCATCTGTTCTGCCATCTGTCAATGAAGGAGAAATCCTTGTAGACTGACACCATTTTTTTCCCGGGTTTCTTTTACGACGCTCAGCAGAGTCGCGAACGGGGTCCAAAAAAAGAACGAGAAAGGGTTTAAAAACATAAATTTGCAACAAGTGAAGTTGACCTACGACGAGAATAGATATTTTTCTACTTACCTATGTAATTTGTTTTTATTTTTACGTATTATGAATGGGTTTTCATTAGATGTAAAAAAAAAAATTTCTTGTTTTTTTTTCCACTCGTTTTCACAAATTCAATATGGCCGATTCATGTGCATTCGTTAGTAACCCCCCCCCCCACCCCCAAATCGGCCATTTTTTTTCCCAAGTTCCGGTGACAAAACTATTGATTTCTAATAAATAGCGGTTGTAACGGTCTAAAAATACAAACAAATGCCACAGGCAAGTTAGAAAATAACTTTTACAGCCTACAGTTACTTTTATATATTGTATATTTGTTTTTTTAGCGTTTTTACTCTGCTGAGCGTCGTAAAAGATTCCCTTTTTTCCTAATCTAGAGTGCCCCTTTTTGGGGAGCTGGATTTTTCCTACATTATAAACCGACATTATGTCTAACTAGGCCCTCTTGGGGAGGCAAGTAAATAGGGACTCCATACGTGATAATATTACAGGGTTATTAACCCAATTTCCATTTAAGCTGGATTATACATGTCGTAAGTTTTACGGGGCGGGGGGGGGGGTAGAAATCCAGCTCCCCATAATAAGGGGAACTCTAGACGGGTGCAAGATTTGCCGTAACGGGACCTGTTGGCATTCCCAAGTACGAGCGCCTCAGGCGACCGGCGATACACCAATCTCCTTTCACAAAGGAGGAGGTAATGCCTGGGAGGATTCTCTTCTAGGACCGAACAGAGCCATCTATCTATCTATCTATCTATCTATCTATCTATCTATCTATCTATCTATCTATGGGCTGGGCCCTCATCCAGCCAGACTGTGTGCCAGAATGGGCCAGGCATGAACAGGTACTACGCTTTGAATTATTTATTTGCAAGAAAAAGATAAACAAATTTTACAAATCAGGCACAAGGCCCTCAAAAGTGTGGGGTTGAAGGGACGTCAGCCACCCTTATCTATCCTACTCTTAACTAGACGCATTTTGACCCATTCGCCCACGAGGAAATGAAAACGCAATACCAAGGCCTTATGTACGACATGGAAATAAACTGGAATCCTGTAATTATAGGAGCAACTGAAGTCATGAAAAAGAATGCAAAAGCTATCTGGCGAATATACCCGGTGAACTAAGTGCAAGAGATATACAAACAATTGCACTTAAAGGGACGGTTAGAATCTTTAAAAAATCTCTCGGTTGGAGTCTCTGAAATAACCGGTGAATGTTTGGCATCCGGTAGGATACCTCATTCCCAGCAAAACCAAAAAGATAAGAAAATAAAAAAATGAGAGAAACCAGCATTGTTCCTTTCATGCATTCACTGTTTGCACACCAGTTTCATTTTAGCAGTCACCACAATACCACATTTACTCTATGGACTACCCTACTGAAAATATCCCCAATGTTTACAATTCTATAAAAAATGATGCGGACAACAAAAATGAGCAAAGAAAGAAAGAAAAACAAGAAAGCAAATAAAATCAGGGACAGGTTTCTAAGAGTAGACCGCCTAGTATTTGCCGGTTTGTTTAGAATCGAAAACAAGCAGGTCAATCTCTAAGTGGGAGTGGGACTTAAGTAGAAGCAAAAGAAATAAAAATGAAGTTTGCGAGTGGCTGGCATCTTTACAATTTGAGGAGGTCAAGTGCAATAATAAAAGTGGGAATGGACATCTGGAAAAAATAAAAATGGGGACAAAACTCACTCAACTAGCTAAGAGGTTATCGTATCTGAGCAGGGGTTCAATAGGACCAAGAACCGCGTGCGTCATGATCAGATAGCGAACACATACTCATACTTGGCTCCTTTCCGTATGCGCAATCTCGCAATTTGTATCCACCTTTTCTTGAATCCGATGGAATGCAATCTCTTACTATCACATCTCATTTTAATCCCGAGTTAAAGCTTTAATAATAAAATAAAATCCTGATGAGAAAAAAAACAACTCAACTTTATGCAATCCCCTCAGACGAGTCATCCACAACACCATTCTAGCTATTGCTAGGATCGTGAGAAATATCATTCGTTTCTCCCTAACTTACGGCGAGGCAACATCGCCAATCATGTACGCAACATCCAGCAATACTAACTGCTTGGAATCGATGCAGGCCGTCACCTCATTAGCATACACCTCATTAGCATACACCTCATTAGCATACACCTCATAAACATACACCTCATTAACATACACCTCATTAACATACACCTCATAAACATACACCTCATTAGCATACACCTCATTAACATACACCTCATTAACATACACTTCATTAGCATACACCTCATTAACATACACCTCATTAACATACACCTCATTAACATACACCTCATTAGCATACACCTCATTAACATACACCTCATTAACATACACCTCATTAACATACACTTCATTAGCATACACCTCATTAACATACACCTCATTAGCATACACCTCATTAACATACACCTCATTAACATACACCTCATTAGCATACACCTCATTAACATACACCTCATTAACATACACCTCATTAACATACACCTCATTAGCATACACCTCATTAACATACACCTCATTAACATACACCTCATTAGCATACACCTCATTAACATACACCTCATTAACATACACCTCATTAACATACACCTCATTAACATACACCTCATTAGCATACACCTCATTAACATACACCTCATTAACATACACCCAGAACAGCCGAAGTTCACCACAGTTGGAGAAGGCGTGCTCAGCCGTTTCTTCTTCAGCAAGCACTACAGTCTGATCATTACGGTGTGCTAGAGACTTCTCTAATTTTGAAAGGTACGTGATTTTGAAACTGAGAAAATAGTCATAAAAATACAGGGTAGTCTAGATAGATGTGTAGAGTTATTAGTGTGATGAGAAGCTTGTCGGAGATTGGAGATAGCCATTTTGGAGTCGCGTCTGTATTCATTTAACTGGCCTTGCTTTAGATAAAGAAGAAGAAAAGGGTCACCAGGTTCCATATAAAAAAATACCAACACTTTCTCTAACATCAAATCAACTTGGTTTAACAGTTTCGTAAACAGAATATGAACCAGAATGAGTTGATAACACAAGAAAACAAGAATATAAGAATATAAGAATATAAGACAGGTCGATTCGACCGGTGGGCATTGACTATTGAAAGAAAATTAAGTTCCCGAGTTCCATCTCGTCCAGCCACGCTATGACAAGAGACGAGAAGAGATTTGTAGTGTCTGGTCTCAATGGCGTCTCTCGGACGAACTGTTTGTAAAAGACGCCAAAATGAAGCTGGGCAGAAACGAGGAAATGTGAGCATGTGTAAAAATTGTACATATTTCGGCAAGGTGTTATGGTCTGGTGGTAAGACGTCAGACTACAGACAATAATATTGAGAGTTCGATTCTTGTCCAAGTTAGCCATGCTGATGACGGCTGATCGACAGAAACACGTGTCTATGGATTGCTTTTATGTACGTAAAATTATTAATTAATGAATACATATATAAAATAAAAATAAGGGCGACTTAATGCAATATTCTTTATCGCTTGTGAAGTGGAAAAATACTAAAAAAACAGTGATGTTTCTATCGCCAGTAAAATAATAAAAAAATTACGTAACGATATATATATATATATATATATATATATATATATATATATATATATATATATATATATATATATATATGAAAATTTATAACTAAAACGTAAACTTTTAGAGAGTTGGATCTATTGTGAGGTAAGAAAAGCTCAATATACTGACAAATTAACAAAATGGCGAACTCTTGTCAGCGTCTGTTTTAATCAGTAACCATTTCATCTTGTTAAGGATTCGTTTACTGAAGTTAACACTGATTATTTTCCATTGGAAAAGACTACAGACTTGGGTGGAATCGTCGTCGTTGGATCTTTACACAGATTCTTCTGGATTTACCAGTACATCTGAACCCCATACTACTTGTATTTCCGTTTTTGGTGACACTCCTTTACACTGGAACATACCCGTTTGAACTTTAAAACTTTTTCAAATTTCGAATATTGACTGTCCTCATCTGTCAACTTATCCATCATTAACCTCCTCTGATGATAAGATGTTAATCTTTGAAAAGCCTGGCTTAAGAAATGAAAGAGAAGAAAAATAAATATTGTTATTCACTAAATGTCCTTGTTCTGAACAACCGAAGTTTACGATTTGCTTACATTTGCAGGTCTAATTATTTTCATTGACTTATCATACATATATATATATATATATATATATATATATATATATATATATATATATATATATATATATATATATATATATATATATATACAGGGTGTCTAAAAAAATGTACTCACTCTTAGAATGACGAGAAAACCTTTATTTATGAACATAGAGAGAAATGAAATGTTTGAACAATAATGGTCATCAGTTTGAACATTTGCGAACATGATTCTTCAATTACATCTGTCTCATGTATTCGATGCTATTTCATTTCACTCTATGTTCATAAATAAAAGTTTTCTCGTCATTCTACGAGTGAGTACATTTTTTTGAGACACCCTGTATATATATATATAGTTAGGTAATTTTGTATATATATATATATATATATATATATATATATATATATATATATATATATATCAGGTTCAGAAGAATAAATAAAATTGTTAAAGGCTATTCTTAGCGATGATTCATCACTTAAGCAAAGCTTACTAATCAGTTGATTAAAAAATGTTGTCTTTGCAAAAGTGATGTTAATAAACTTTTCTTTTCGGTTGTATTCATTAAACATTGGCTTTGCCTTGTAAAATCACTTTTTCCTGATTAAAACAATCTAACTTGAATTGGTGACACATATTTTTCTATTAGTATTTTAAACAGTACAACATTTACATGGCCAGAAGGGGATGCCTATAAAAAGGATAAAAATGAAACACAAATTTTGGTTTTGAAGTAAAAATGTCAGCATCTTAAAACTTTTACTACCTAAAAAGTAAGGTAATTTCTTCGTCAACCCATGTCATTTGACAGGGATTTATAATGAACTTATAATTAGTGTTCAGTAAATGTAGCTATATTAATCTTTTATTATGATAAGCGAGAATACTATAAGCAGGCATTGTGCAAATGTAAAAATAATCATTATTTTGATTATCCAATTAAAACGCGTCTTAAAAGAAGATAAAAATGAAACACAAATTTTGGTTTTGAAGTGAAAATGTCAGCATCTTAAAACTTTTACCGCTTAAAAAGTAAGGTAATTTCTTCGTCAACCCATGTCATTTGACAGGGATTTATAATGAACTGGGGCAATTAGTGTTCAATAAATGTAGCTATATTAATCTTTATTATGATAAGCGAGAATACTATAAGCAGGCATTGTGCAAATGTAAAAATAATTATTATTTTGATTATCCAATTAAAACGCGTCTTAAAAAAAGATAAAAATGAAACACAAATTTTAGTGTCGCCGTGAAAATGTCAGTGTCTTATAATTTCGTTACTTAAAAATAAAAGGCAGCACTTCGCGATTCCTAGCCATCTGAAAAAAAATTGGAATAAACAGAGGCAAGTAGTGTTCGATATATACAATTCGTTTTACATTTTATTCTGGTAAGCGAGATTACCAGAAGCAGGCAGTGTGTAAATCTAAAAGAAAATGATATTTGGATTATCCAATCAAAACAAGTGTGAGAAAAAAAGTTTAGGTAGAGGGAGCATCCTTTGTGTCGTTTAAAAAAATCATACTCAACACTTCAAGAAGGCTTATACTTCGATAATTACTACAGGCTGATCGAGCTCATTGTCTCTTGTATAATGAGATGAGAGTTACGTCTACCAATTCTGATGTACAGGGACACCCATCCATACGTCAGATATCAAACGATGGACGTCTGTAGCGACCATGCCACCCCCAAAACGGAGAACTTCAACAGGAATGTTATTTTCTTGATTCTATTACATCCTCACATGGTTTATAGCCATCTGCGGTAGACTGTTGATAATTTCTTCATCAACCATTGACGGTTTGTAGAATAGATCCTTGAAATAATCAGTCTATCGTGTCATAATATCATCGGGACTTTTGTAGAGGAGGTACACGTCTTAGGACCTGAATGGTACAATAGATGAGGATTAAGGCCTGTAGACCTGCCTCATGAAGTCCTGCATACTTTTGACATTTTTCATATCACAGTCCTTCTGTGTTCTGTCAGGTATATTCAGTCATTACTGGTTCTTCATTTTACGTATACCGCGCAAAGTGCTAAAGTTTTCGAATACACTAAAGTATTGCTGATACATCGTGTTTTTCTTTTCGATCAGAAACTTGTTCATCTGCGAGATGTTCTCATCGAACCAGTCGTGATGATTCCGCTTCTTAAGACCTAAGAACCTCAAAGCTGATCTTGTAGATCCCAGTTCTGAATGGATTCCATATTTCATCAAACTGTACATTCTCAAACGCGTCTTGGAGGTCACCACACACATTCGTGTTCTGCAGTCTAAACGCGCTTGGGAACTTTTGCTCTTTGAGAACGAGACTTACGGATAATATGGAGCTTCAGTTTACCACGCACAAGCCTATGGTCTGACCCACATTCCGTACTTTGCATGAATTGGGCAGTGCACACATATTGAAGGTCTCGCCCACGAATAATAATATAATCAAGTATGCGCTCATGATTTGACCGTGGGTGGATCTAAGTTGCCTTATGGGCAGCCTTCCGAAGCAAGAACTTATTACTGATGACGAAACAAAATTCAGTGCAGAACTGCAAAAAGTGAAGACAATTGCAATTCACGCTCACCAATTCATATTTACCTCATGCGGTTCACGTTTCATGATTTTTCATCACATAAGCGTTGAGGTTTCCGTAGAAATGTTTTTTTTTATCAGCTTCTGAGATCGACTTTAGTACCGCCATTATAATTTGGTAGAAAAACAAGATAGCCCCTCGTCATTGCTAAGAGTTTAGGCATACACTAAAATGGCAGCTATAAAACGGTTGCATCGCAATGGCACTGAGAGGTGCATAATCCTATCATTAAAGTCATGGGGCTGTTCTATCCTATTGACTAACTCTGTGCGAACAGCAAAGCTTACTCTGCCGAACTGTCTTTCACCCTGCGGCCTACCCTTGCAGTAGTACGCATACCCAGCCTCCATCTCTGTAAATTGATCGTCATCGTTTAATCGGGTTTTCGCCAATGCAGCAATGTCGATCCTATATCTACCTAGTTCCTTTGCATCGATGCCAGTACGTCACTCAAGGTTTTTCGATTTCTCGCGATCGAGAACTGTTTGAACATACCATGTGACTATAGATAGCCTGTTTTTTCCTTTAAAGTGATTTATTTTCTATTATGCTTGTATTAACAATCGCCAGCCGAAGGTTGCTGGCTAGCTTGATTTTATCATACATTAGGCTACGTCACATTTTCCAGAACTCTTCCAGAATTCTGTGTGAGCAAAGCTACCATAAAACGACTGTTCAGTCACCACCAGCATCGTCGAAGCATTTTGCTGTTCGATCAACAGTGCAGCCACCTTAGATGGGCTGTAAACCGCACCACGTGCAAAGTGATGGCTGTGTGCTTCCAGCCTGTCAAGTCTTCACACGTCGTTATTTCTTTATCGCCGTGAGTCATTTAGAGATATCTGTACATATAGATGGCCATGTTGTGCGCTTGTACGACACACATGGCATGCTATCCGTTCACAAGGTCTGGTTTTAGTGACAAGCCGAGGCAAAGTAACTGAGAGACGATGTAAAGTTCCCGTCTCCTAGATGATTATCTGACAACATATACGGGTCTATCACGCCACGTAAGGGAACCTCGAGCTTTGATACTATACTAGGTATTTCTACGTCCCCACGAACATGCTCTCCTACAGATCCTGGTTTCGCTGACCAGCCAAGGCAATATAACTGAGAAACGATGTAGATGTCTCTTAGATGGATGATCTAAGAAAAATCAA
>OY744515.1:13248803-13423803 GCA_963556195.1 Sepiola atlantica
AATTTGGATTATTCAGACTACTATTCTCATCTTATGTTATATTCACAACGTTTCGGCCGATGTAACCTCCAACTTCTTCATGTGAATATTTTCGAACTTTGAAACCTTCTAGCCGAACTTTAGAATTTTTATATCGAACTTGGGAACCTGAAAAAGGTCGGAGATTACATCGGCTAAAACGTTGTGAATATAACAACAAAGATAAGAATATAAGTCCAAATAATCCAAATATATTTCTATCTCTAAATATATAGTGGTTATCACAGTATATATATATATATATATATATATATATATATATATATATATATATATATATACATTTAAAAATGATACGCGGAAATCTCTCTAAGGCCCTTTCGACTATCATCTCGTCAGGAGAAAATCGATAGTTTTAATCAATAATATTTTCGAAAGAAAGAGCAATATTATTAATTAAAACTATCGATTTTCTCCTGACGAGATGATAGTCGAAAGGGCCTTAGAGAGATTTCCGCGTATCATTTTTAAATGTATTTATAAGTTTTGTACCTCAAAACATTTATATATATATATATATATATATATATATATATATATATATATATATATATATATATATATATATATATATATATATATATATATAATGGCAAATTAAATTGCCGTTTGTTTCTTTTTATTGTATTGATACTATCTAGTTTCTCTTTTTGATATTTAAAATTATATTAAGAAAAAGAAATCTGTTTTAATTACATTTTTTTTATTGTTAAAACTATTTTTTTAATATATTGCAAAAATCGGGGTTGAATATTAAAAAAAGGAGAGTTAAAAAAAGTAGTAGTTAGATATTATTCGAATCGCTGTACTCATCTAGAATGTTATTCGTACAACGTTTCGGCCGATGTAATCTCCGACCTTCTTTAGGTACGTATTGTTAAACTCGGGAATATTTATGTCAAACTCGGGAATCTATGTGGAATTTCCAACTGAACACTTTATTTAATCAATCGTAGTAGATTGTTCTGGTTCCATCATACCTAGCCGGGATGAAGTCTTAAGTAATTCTTACTTATATTCTTAGTGTCGCGTGTACTAAAGATGAAACCATCAGAAGACTTTCACTTAGAACTAATTAACTTAGCACCTTATCCGTTGCGCCACATTGACCAGTATTGATTTACTCCTCTCCAGGAGTTAGGCACAAGGCCAGTTTTATCTTACTCCCACAAGTAAGATGTGACCCAAGTGGGGTTTGAAAAGCCAGCGCCCGAGAGGTGAGCACTCTAGCCATTGAAAATTGCCTGGGCAGCCCCGTCGGCATTCCCCGGTAGGGGCGCCTCAGGCAGTAAGCAATAAACTTACTCCTCCCCAAAGAGGGGAGGCGAAGCCTGGGAGGGTGGGCCTCCTAGAACTGCACAGGACAAACTCATAAATGTAAATCAAGCCCTGAAGGCCAAGACAATACCAGTCTATGGGGTGCAGTATCCATCGGAACAGATACTACACTTTGATCTTAGCCAAAAGTGACCAGTAATGTTAATAAAAATCATTAAAATAGCTTAAATTGCTTTTTTTTCACACTTCGAAATTTAACAATGTGAGGTGACGGTGGTCAAGTGGATAACGATGCGGACTGAAGACCTGTATGCACCAAGTTCGAATCCAGTCGGTTCCATGATATCACGTCCACTTAGGGATATTGGCAACCGTGGTCTCTCCTGCAATAATACCAAGAGCAGAATCAAGCTAGTCAATTATGTTGTACCATGTTGATTCACACAAATTTACTTTACTTTTTAATTTAACAATATAGTTTACTAAAATAGGTAGCTAAGTTAGTTACATTATTTTTTCATATTCTATATTTTAAATTTATTTTCGTCTTCATCGATTAACAAAAAAACAACAAAAAAAAACGTGTGTATTTTTTTTCTAATAAAACTAACCGATATAAATGTGATTTCTCTTCACAGGAATGTAAATTAGTTCTAAAGGAAAAAAAGACCATTAAAAAGAATTATTTAGAGTGTGTACCGAAAATATAAAAATTATTTTGAGAGTGTGTACCGAAATAATAATAAAAAAAATTAGAGAGGGTGTTACCGAAAAAATAAATATTATTTAGAGTTGTGTACCGAAAAAATAAAAAAAATATTTAGAGGGTATGTACTGAAATAATGAAAAATTATTTAGAGGGTATGTACCGAAATAATAAAAAAATATTTAGAGTTGTGTACCGAAAAAATAAAAGAAATATTTAGAGGGTATGTACTGAAATAATGAAAAATTATTTAGAGGGTATGTACCGAAATAATAAAAAAATATTTAGAGTTGTGTACCGAAAAAATAAAAAAAATATTTAGAGGGTATGTACTGAAATAATGAAAAATTATTTAGAGGGTATGTACCGAAATAATAAAAAAATATTTAGAGGGTGTGCACCGAAATAATAAAGATTATTTAGACGGTGTGTAGCCGGAAAAATTATTTAGAGGGTCAGTGCCGAAAAATAAATAAAATATTTAGAGGGTGTGTGCCGAAAAAGCAAAAATTATTTAGTAGGTGTGTAGCGAAAAAATAAAAATTATTTAGAGGGTGTTTGCTGAAAAAAAAAATTTAGAGTGTGTGCATCGAAAGAATAAAAAATATATTGTTCGCTCATAATCTATTTTAAAATAATTTGTTTATAAATGAATATGTAGTGAAAATTCGATTAATATTGGGCGATTACCTGATTTTAGATCGATAAAAAATCGTACTTTATGCTTATTTAAAAAAAAAAATATGTAAAGAAAATCATTACTTCTCTTTTTGTTTTAGCCGTCAAAAGTCAACGTAAACACAATTTCTTGGATTTTATCAAAAATAAAAATAAAAAACATTAACGTTTTTTTTTTATTTAATCTAAATTCTTTCAAATAATACAAGAACTTTTGCGATCAAATAAGTTTTATGCTTTGTAACTTTTCTCCATCACGTGTTTTTGCCAAACCATTTATTCGTCATAGTGGTGTGTGTGTGTGTGCGTGTGTGTGTGTGTGTGCGTGTGTGTGTTTATAATGCGTGTATGCAGCTGAGTGGCTGCACAGTGCACGTGTATGCATGCTTTACGTACATCACTGGAAACAATCTTACATCGATAGTGCACACGTGAACAACGAACACTGAGTATCAGACGACAAAAATAGAACATTGATTCGACAAACAGAAATTCGCGAATAAAGTTGAAACATTTAAAAAGAAAAAAAAAATATATATTCGCAGAAATGATTGCCCCTGCATTTTTGTGTGCGGACGTTTAGATAATTTCTGCTGTTTCTATGACTTAATTAACAATCAATTAAAATTTAGTAAAAATAATAAATTAATTAAAAATTGATTAAAAATCAATTAAAAAAATGTTGACAAAATTGTGTTATTCGGACAACTATTCACATTTTCGTTGTTATATTAGCAACGTTTCCGCCGATGTAATCTCCGACTTTCTTCAGGTGCATCTTTTGCGAACGTGAGAACTTTCCAGTTTGATTTAGGAATCTTTATTTCGAACTCGGGAATTTGTACGGAAATTTCTGAGTGAGCTCATTATTTAATTAATGGGGATAAATTGCTCTCATTCAAGACTGTCGGGGGGGGGGGGGCAGTGGTGAATTGGATACCGATGTGGACTGACAAGCTGGTGTGCCAACTTCAAATCGTGTCGGTTCCGGAGCACCGCTTTCATTATGAATATCTGCAACATTTATGTGGCCCCTTCTGTGAGTATCTGATTCTAAAAATCAAAACAAAAACAAACCGTGGAAAAATGGCAATAAAAGAATCAAGTGGATCAAAAAGTCGTACCAATTTTCTGATTTATAAGAATTTACGTTTATTCAAAGTTATCACTTAACTGATTGTTAAATAACGCTTTTAACCCTGAAGCAATATGCCCATGTGGACAATTCTAGTATAAATGTTGAGAGCCTATAATCTAATCTTGTCTAGATGTGTATTATTGCTATTTATTACTCTATATTGTAACGTCGGGCGCATTTTTATAAAAAAAATTTTTTGTTAGTTTTAATCAAGCCTTTTCCTTAGCTCAGAAAGATAGCTACTTTTCAACATGAAAAAATACCCATGTTCCTATTCTCCCACCGCGACCTGAATTCTACAAAACAAAGTGTTAATGGCCTAATCAGGGAACAGTGCTTTTGACATAGACGTGTGGAATCCTTATGTTCACATACATTACTGAAATTAAGATCCATTTAAAGCCAGCGGCAGGGTTTAAAAGTTTCCAGATCTAAAGGTGCGTGTAAGTTTTGCTTCCATAGCTTAACGACTTCAGATTTGGTTTATAATTTCAGACAATTAAGATTTGTTAATCTTAAAGGGGACCATTACTATGAATATTTTTTTTTAAATTAAATATTAAAGTGTATTTACCTACAGACAATGTTGTTTCCGACTTACATCCTCATCAGTGCAGGAAGTGACGGTTTCAGGCGGTCAGACAGGTTCGAACGCAGTTCGTAGATTCAGAAGAGATTCACGATCGTACGCCTCAATCCATTAGACCGACGGAAATCGCCACATACATTACTGAAATTAAGATACATTTAACTCCAGCGGTATATATATATATATATATATATATATATATATATATATATATATATATATATATGTGTGTATGTGTGTGTGTATGTGTAAATATATAGTTAAGTGAAAGTCAGTTCATATTATATTCCAATAACCATGGTTTTATTTTATTATTTTTTCACATTTCCAAAAAATATAAAATTTCTGTGAGATATATTTTTTACGGTCCGTTTCATTTGTCTTGTGCCAAACAACAAATTCAAATGGCGTATTAGTAGGCTCTCCCACGTGTGAGTTTTTCCATTGTTTGTTTTTTGTTTGTTTTCACCCAAAAATGAACTACTGTATAGTGTAGGTTTTTCAAGACACTTTAATCCAAGAACTTTTTACTCTTTGTGAATTTTTTCTGATGATTTTGTAGTGTTGCAGAGACGATATTGACATAAAAATGTTGTTTGGCACAAGACAATATATGTATTACCATATACCATCATTTCCTTTTACTTTGTAGTCTCCTTAAAAGATTTCTTGTCAATTATTGATAACAGAGTAAAATATAAGTCAATTCATATTATATTCCAATAACCATGGTTTTATTTTATTATTTTTATTTTTTCACATTTCTCAAAAAATATAAAATTTCTGTGAGATATATTTTTACGGTCCGTTTCATTTGTCTTGTGCCAAACAACAAATTCAAAGAAGTTATTTCTTTGAATAAACTATTGTTAGTTTGCTTTTTCATTAGTATGTTTGATAGTTACTTAATTATAAACCTTTTTTTTAGATTTGTATTTATGTATCAGAAATTTAAATGGAATGTGAACAAGCATCTTGCTGCACAACTCCCCACTTACGATGCCCCTATAAATCTGACCCCTAATCCACAGTAGCCCCTTACGTCTCAGTAGCAATGGGCCCCCCCTTGTTTGGGGTGAATTAAAGTCAAAAAAGAAAGAATAGAATTAATAATCTCATTTTAACTTTTAATATAACCCCCAGAAAACACTCACACACAAGTATATATATATATATATATATATATATATATATATATATATATATATATATATATATATATATATATATATATATATATATATATATATGTGTATATATATATGTATATATATATATATATATATATATATATATATATATATATATGTGTGTGTGTATATATATATGTATATATATATATATATATATATGTATATATATATATATATATATATATATATATATATATATATATATATATATATATATATATATATATAAATATTAGTTTGAAAAGTCACACATTGAAAACGTTGCTGAAATGGCAATAATAAGGAGAATATTTTTTAAAAATTATTTCAAATCTGGACAACGCAAATTATTTATATTTTTTTAAAATAAATTATTTATTTACTTTAAAAACTTGAGTACTTTCGGTGATATACACCCTTGTCAGAAGTATAAGCATATTTTGTTTCTCTTCTTTTTTCGTATAATCCTCCATGACTGAGACATATTTATTGCAGTCAAGTTGAAATTCGTCTTGATGTTATCGACGATTAATGTTGATATGCCGCTGCGTGTAGTACGCGGTTACGTGAATAAGGTAGTTTGAAAAGTCACACATTGAAAACGTTCTCGGACGAAAATGACGAAAAAAAATGATGCTTTCCTAGTGTTCGCATATAAAATGATATAATTACGTCAGTAATTTAATTTTTCATAGATAAATCATTGTTATCATTTCTGATGAACCCCCAAGAAAAATACCCACCGTATTTTTTATTATGGAGTAGAGGATTTTTTTTCCGAATTCATTTCAGGCGGCGAAGGTTGTAGGACTTGCTATTCGCTTTCTCGCTTCCCCTCACCACTTGAAATTGTTTCCTCCAGGCCTTGAAAAGGGCACTTTTTACTCGTTAATTTCTGTGTGACAGGACAGATTTAAAATTTAATAGACGTTGGTCTTTATTATCGAGTGAAGGATTGTTAGGAATGCGTATCACGTGATGTGCCCCCCCCCAAATACAAGGGTTCTTTCTGGAGATTCTTTTGGGTGCGGAGGAAAACCGATTAGCACAAAAACGGAATCACAATACCCAACACTAACTCGATGTTTATTTACAGGGGAATATACGGATATACAAAACAAAGGACAGCAAATCTAAACTGGAGTAATAATAACATAGAAATATAGTGACGATCAAATTTCTAGAAAGAAAATTTATTTTTGCAGTGGAGGAATATAATTATTTCTTACTTCATGAGTAGGTGTTATATAATGGGACGCATGTGATGATGGACGTATGAGAGATTGCTTAGCTTGCGCGATTTGTAACGAAGTCATCTCGTGCAAGTTTAGTGCAATGTTGTTTCTCACGGTCGCAGTGACGGGCGATGAAACCTTAGTTCAAAGGTTAGGTCACACCTGCATTTTGTCACCAGATTTTGTGACGTCACAGTTTTTTCCGGCAGGAATTAGATGCTTAGTTAATTAGGTAGCGTGGGCTTCTCTCTCTCTCTCTGTTTCGACAAGCTGATGGACGAAAATAAATGGCTTGTTATATTTTGTTATATGTAGATTGATTTCAGTTACAGAAAGAAACCGCCGGGACGAAATTGTGACAACGACAAAGCGTCTGCAGAGAGTGGTGGCGGCGACGGGTAGCTGATAACAACGGCAGCTAGGGTGCAGACAATGAAAGCAGAAAGAGAAAAGACAGCAAGAAGAAAGGGAAATATGATTCCCGAATTGGGTTTACTGCTGTGTCATTCGAAAGGGAGAGATTGAAAGCCCGGACCGACTGGCAAGACCACTCGACGTCGTCCGGATCGAGAAACGACATACCGTCCCGTTAGTAAAGGATGCCGTTCGCTGGATCAACAAAGGAGCTGTTCTACAACGCCAGATTCCGACATGCAACGTATTATAAGTCGAATATTTAACGAGTAGGCAGTGCGAACTGAATTTGGCTGGTCGATGCCTAGAGTTGGTTAATATTGTCGCGGACTGACAATCGATTCTGATTCGGAATCAGGTGAATCGTACAATGGTCTTGTCTATAGCATGAAGAACTGGATGTATTTCTTGATTGTTTTGCTGAAAGAACAGATGTAAAATTTACATTGCCAGACAACCGGATGTGGGCAATAGTAGCAATTGATTTGCCATAAACAGAGAAAGAAACGAAAATGTAGGCAATGCGAAGCACGTGTTTCCGTTCAGCCATTCAATGTGAACTTTATACATTTTGTGAATTACCGGAGACAATACTGAAAAACGAAAATCACAAAATCCTCTGGGATATGGAGGTACAAACAGATAAACTCATTCAAGCAAGGAGACCGGATGATATAATACTCAACAAGAAGGAAAAACATGCCAAATAATAAATTTGGCCGTCCCAGCATATCACAGGGTTAATATCAAGGAGACAGAAAACGAAGTAAATACACGTAACTTGCTGAGAACTAAAAGGGATTTAAAACACGAAGAAAGTCAATATAATACCAATAATCGCAGGAGCACTAGGAACAGTTCCGAAAAAACTAAAAAAAAAATGACTGGAAAAAATTGGAATTAAATGGGAAGACTGAGACCGTACAACGGAGGGCAATGATGAAAACAGTTGAAATCTTCGAATGTGGTAACCAGCTCACATAAAGGGAAAAGCTTTGTTCCTAAAACCCTTTTTATGTTTTTATTTTTACGTGTATTATTTTTTATTAATGGAACCAATTACGGACATTATTAAAAAAAAGTAGATCATGTTGTAGTGTTTACCAGTGTTGACGTTTATTTACAGTGACGTTTAAAAAGAATTCTCATTTATCTATGAAAAAAGAGGACAAATAAGTTAAATGAAGAGAACAATTTTTAATGTTAACGATTCTGTTTGTTTGTTTTTTGGCTTTATTTTAATGGTTAACATTTTCCTGATGAAGCATATTATAAACATATTGATCTTTGGTATCAAGAGAATGTATGTTTTAAAATGGTCAGAAACAATTGTTGAATTAAAAAATTTTTAAACCAAATTTGTAACATTTATTAAATTATTATGTTATATTTTGAGCTTTGGCAATGTATACACTATTGAGATAGTATCCCACCTTTAGTGTGAATTTAAAAGAATTTATATATATATATATATATATATATATATATATATATATATATATATATATATATATATATATAGTCTAAAGAAGCTTTGAGTCATTAAAAAAAAAAATTTTAAATGCAGTTTAAATTCCCAGACAAACTAACTAAATCCAAGATATTGCAGACTTAACATTCGTTGGAAAATTAATAAATGAAAAAATATAAGTAGAAAAAAAAAGGGGGGGGGGGTTAATTATCTAAGAGTGAAACAAAAACAGGAGACCTTAAGCGTCTAATATTAACACGGGGATCATCAGCTGTTTACCATGTAACTGTTTTGGAGATTTAAAAACAGGACAGTCATAATATTCATGGCTCTCCAATGGTACTGATTATACTACCATTTCCCCAATAATCAAGTGTCGAAATAATTCAGCTTATATATATATATATATATATATATATATATATATATATATATATATATATATATATATATATATATATATATATATATACGGGTGCCAAACTTCCTAGAGACATAAGTAACGTTATTTCGATATCATTTTAATGATTTTGAATAAAGTAGTCAATACCATGGTCGCTAGCACCGACGTCTACTTAAATGGGTCGCTTAAGTTCAGGATCAGGAGCTTTCAGAACAGGGTTCGAACACGACAGGGCTTTGATCTGTTTGAATGATTGCTGACAACTGGAAGTCCGGATGAATTTGGATCGTTTTATCCAATAACTGGTAAGGAGGGACGTTATATTAACAATTAGCTTGGTTTGTCGTAGCTGGGGGTAAATATTTTGTGAGGACATCGCATAATCTGAGCAGATGTTGTTAAATATAACAATATCATCGGTATAAGCGTCAATTCACGGCAAATCTCTCAAGCAGCGATTCATGATTAGTTGGAATGTGGCCTGTAGGTTCTTCATTCAGAACGGTATGACGCAATATTAGTAGATGCCGTCCGGAATGACGCTCTGTTAGCGGTATGCATTTAGGAGTTTGAAACGATTGTGTGGAGTATCTCCTCCATACATGTTCTCATACGAGCAATTACAGTGAAACAAAGAAACAGAATGGAAACGATAATGTTTGAAAAAACAACAACAACATTTATTTGTCGCAAACCCAAAAGGGTTCGCTCAGGTTAGATTGTATCTGTAAAAATGTGTACGTAGTTCCAATAAAGTACCATCGCAAAAAGGGAGATAATTGGGCTGAAAACGCCCTCTGGCGAATATATGTTCAAATGAGTGTAGAAAAGGGTAGGTAATACTACGCACCAGCACCATTTTTACAGATCGAGCTTGGTAGTGAATATGTCATTTTCTGTCTTATTGATGAATCCATTCATCATAGGAATAAGAATAGGTCTTGGTAATAAAATTTACCCCCCCCCCGGTAGTCGGTGCAAGATCGAACTGATCCGTCAGGTTTTTCAACCGATACGTAAGTTGCTTTGAATAAGCTCGATAATATTGTGCTAGAATATATATATTTCACCACACGGCGAAGTATTTCCGCTTTCTACAGGCTAACAGGATAAGGATGTTGCTTCATGGGTTAAGCGTCACTTCTTTGAGCAACATTGGTCTGTCTTTCCGGAAACAAATCACCACAGCTCTCGATGTTTATTTCACAGCGGTCCAAATGGATTACTAAAGACGTGAGATCTGCTAGGATTTCCAATTTCGTAATTTCATGAGGTAGTCTATTTTGTCATCACACCTCACTGGCTTTCCATATATTCAGGTGTGGAAATAAGCTGTACTCGTTGCTAATATAGTCTTTGTTTTTCCTCTTTCATGTTATGGTGTTAACATGTTTATGTGATTTGTATCGATTTCTTTTGGTCTGGCGTATTTCTATTTATATAAAGTTAGCTCTGCTCATATGTTTATGTATTTCTATGTACAGGAGTCACTCCTAAACTTACCAACAGATCATTATGAATTTAGGAACACAATTTGCTATACGTAATTTCTGATAATGTAGGATATATTTAGTTTTATAGAATATGGGTGAAAAAAGAGTCGAAGCCTTTCGTGCAAATTCAGATACCTCGAGTTTTTGTGAAATTTGAGCAATATGTTCTCATTGGTGTTTAATACATCAAGTAATAAATATTACCAACATCTCAGTTTCTTTGAAATATTTTAAATGGTATCAAAGGGCATAATATGGGCACAACCTTCCATTTGAAAATTCAAATATTTTAGATTTGCATTGTATGTCATCCATGCCCACTATACACCAATTACGCAAGATTATCTGAATTTCAATTTTTTCTTAAAATCTCATAAACTTAAGCCTTCAATATTTGACATTTTCTAGAATCAAATTGATGCCTAAGATTTTGATCAAAAAATTTCAGTGTCATTGTATCTTGATTTTAATCTTTGTAATGGGGACATAAAAGTGGTGCAAAACTGTTCAGTTTGGGGAATTGATTTTACTTGTCCTGACACCGGGTATTCTTCTCGGTCAATTAAGGTCGCTAATCTTTTGTGACACTTCATATAAACCCTGGAACCGGGGTTTGAGCGAATAGACGTTATAACACTTGAATCATATCCCCAGCACCGAAATTTCTGGTGACCGTATCCTGGCCGTCCAGTGTTTTCATTTTATGTTGAACTTCCTAAAAAAAATCGCGGAACAGTTCACATGTCTCTTCTAATCGTGTTCGAAATCGTGATACGTATTCCAAACATATCCTCTGCCGCTCAACGTTTTTGTTACGAAATCCGACTATGGGCTGAGTGATCAAATAATTAGCTCAGAGGGAAACATCCTAGTAACTCCTATAGGGAGTCTCAGATTGCGAACATAAAAATGGGATGCCTTCATCCCAGTCTTGTTTATAGTCAAAACAATGTGTGTACATCGTGATCTTTAACATCGAGTGAAAACGTTCCCGGGCATCTTGTATTTGCAGATGTTGTGCACGGGATTGGATTGTCTTCGCGTCCAGGGTATCCACGGCTCGCTGAAATATCTTCGACATGAAGTTCGGGAAATCGGGTCGAGGTGCACATAATGGTGAATAAGTATTAGTTCTCGAGTTTAGTTTTGAGAAGTGGACCACAGTATATTAAAATGAGACAGAAAGATTTCATAAAAACGGGTATCAGATGTTGGAGAGCGATGCGAATCTTCTGATTCTGGTTTTCGGCCATCTGCTAAGTGTGGCAGATTTGCAGTGCCCATAAACGTCCTTCCAGATAGCGAGTGCAAATATTCAGCGTAAGATTTGTTTAATGCTTAGATGCCCTCTAAAAGAGACCTCATTAGCCGATGCAAACACATCATGCCTTTGGCTATATTAGCTGATGGACTATCAGCCAATCTCCTGAAGCAGATATGTGTGAGTATTGATTTACTCCTATCCAGGAGTTAGGCACAAGGCCTGTTTTTATCTTACTCCCACAAGGTCTGGTCGGGAAAGTGGGGTTTACCAATTGCCTGGGCAGCCCCGTCGGCATTCCCCGGTAGGGGCGCCTCAGGCAGTAAGCAATAAACTTACTCCTCCCCAAAGAGGGGAGGCGAAGCCTGGGAGGGTGAACCTCCTAGAACTGCACAGGACAGACCCATAGACCGGCGTAAATCAAGCCCCGAAGGCCAAGACAATACCAGTAATGGTTGTTATCCATCGGAACAGATACTACACTTTGATCTTAGCCAAAAGGCCAAGTATTTATTTATCTACCTCCCACAAGGTAAGATGTGACACAAGGTCGGGAAAGTGGGATTAGATAAGCCAGCGCTCGAGAGTTGAGCACTCTGGCTTTTTAAAAATTGCCTGGGCAGCCCCGTCGGCATTCCCCGGTAGGGGCGCCTCAGGCAGTAAGTAATAAACTTACTCCTCCCCAAAGAGAGAAGGCAAAGCCTGGGAGGGTGCACCTCCTAGAACTGCACAGGACAGTGTGCAGTATCCATCGGAACAGATACTACACTTTGATCTTAGCCGAAAGGCCAAGTGTGAGCATATCAACATTATCCTTAATATTTTCCATTAACAAAATACACTGACAGAACTTTCTCTAACTCTTCTCCAAACATAGTTCACTCGAAGAGCGAAGCAATTTGACACGAGATATCCTAACTTCCGCAATAAAGACATGTTGGCAATTTCCCTCTGCCTGCTTACTGATGTATTGAGGAATGGAGATTACCCCATTCGGAAATTATTATTCCTCGGACTACCTCGAGTTCGGACCAGTGTTCGGCACCATTCTTAGGTCAGCTCTCACTGTCGAATTGGTTGTTGAACTTGATTTTGCCTCACTTGTGTGTTATCATATATTCGTTCGCGAGGGTCTGCCATTTCATATACTGTGGTAGATTATTTTTATTTGAGGAATACTTTCAAATCGTCATGGACGCACGCACTTGTTGTATTCCTCCATCAGTGTTATCTGTCTGATGATTTCTTTCGAGAATTAAACACAAAGTTTCTGTGTAGCTCCCGTGCCATACGTATTAACTTATACTATATATATGTTAGGTCAGGTTAGTTTCCTTAGCTGCTACTAGTACCGTGCATACTAATACCACTTGTTTCATGGTCGGGCTGTTGACGACTAAACTGCCCCCCCCCCCCTCACCAGGCAGGCAGTGGCATGTCCGATGAGATGGATGTGTGGACACATAAACACTAAACGCAATGACAGATGAGTTCTAACAAAGGGGGGATAATTGCTGTTTTTGGTCGACTTTTTTTTTAAGTGAGTGGTATGTGGATATTTTCAATCCTCTATAATATTCCCTATCATTCAACGGTCAGTCTATCCACCTCATTGACCATTATCTTTGGGTGTTTTTAATGACATCTAATAACTAATACAATTCTTAAAGTGTGTTTTTTTCACAGTTCAAAACATACACCCAAGTACCATCACGCTACAATAATCTCCATTTTTGTTTTAGTTTTCTCGGTTTGATTTCTGTTAGCAGAATAATTTCGAATTCGTAATTTTCATATTTTTATTTTATGTTACTTGTTTCCTAGATGTTCGTTTTTATCGATCAATTGACTGTTACGCTCCGTTAATAATATTTGTAGAATAATGTTCAACGTTTTCTATTTTTTCGAATCTGGTATTTTTTTTAACATAGTTCACCCCAAACAAGGCAGGCCGCAGCTGTAGACATAAGGGGCTACTTAGAAAAAGAAAAGGGGAGAAGGTAGGAGGCAGTCAACTTAGATTGGGATCTGCGCAGCGAGATGTCTGTTTACATTAGTTTTAAATTTCTGCATGTCTGTACTGTTGGGGAAACAGGGACAGGGATGGAGTTCCAGAGGCCAGCAGTACGAGGAAAGAAGCTATTTGAGTAGAGAGCTCTCAGACATCTGGGGACCTCCACAGTGAATAAATGAGATTTAGTTGATTGTCGAGTTAGTCTAGTGAATTTACGTCGAGGGGGCACCAGAGTAGCTAATTCATCGGATCATAATCCATTGAAGTATTTGTAAAACAAGCACAAGGATGCTACATTGCGGCGATGGGACAGGGACTGGAGCTTGGTTGACAGTGAGGGACCTATTAGGTTGGCGATTCTTTTTTGGACCTTGTCAAGGAGGGAGAGACTAGTAGATGATGCACCAGCCCAGATGTGACAACGATACTCCATGCATGGGCGGATGGTGGCTTTGTAGAGATACAGGATAATGTCAGGTGTGAGGAGTTTACTAGCACGGTAGAGGGAGACAACCTTCTTTGCGGCAGTCTTGGCAATGTCTTCAATGTATTTGTTCCAATTCATGTTACCTGTGAAGGTTAGGCCGAGGAGTTTGAATGATGAACTCTCAGGTTGGGTGTTATTTGCCATGATAATCGGTGGTTGAAAAGGTTCCTTGTAGTTATTGAAGGAAAGGAGCTTTGTCTTCGCGGCATTACAAGTATTAGAAGTATGGTATTGGTTTATTCTACCTTTTCATTTGTAACAAATTGATTAAAAATCATGTTACTGTTATTTGTCCATTTAACATTGTGTGCATAAGTATTCAAATAAGTGATTTGCTTTTTTACACTACTATGATTGGTCGAAAAATTAATATTTTAATGTTTCGAAAAACATTTTTTTTAATATTTCCCCCCAAAATAAATATCAGATCACATATTTGATTACTTATTTTTCTAAAATAATTTATTTAAAATAAGAAAACAAACACATTTTATTATATTTTCCGAAAAATAAAACCCCACTTATTTGAATGCTTATTTTTGTTAAACTAATTATTTAAAATAAAAAAATAGTACAACACTTTTCCTGATTTTCTTTAACTCCTATTTGATTACTTATTTGTAACCAAAACAGGAAGTCTTTAATATCAGGAACCAACGTTGACCGGACACCGTTTGCTGAGGACTTTGAGTCGGCGATTCTTATGGTTTTACCAAGGAATTCAATGTTAAACCATTCGTCTATCAAAGCTTTCACAATGGTTTCTATAATAATGATAAAGATTATTCTCCCATTTTTTTTGTATAAAATATCTACTCTCTTCGAAAACTCTGACCCCTTTTTCCGTTTCTGTATTATCCGGTTTTGTCTCCCTTATCACTCTCTTCATTCCTCTCTCTGTCACCTTTCTCTCTCTCATTCCTTCTTTCTCTCGTTTCAATTATTCAGCATTCCAGGGTTTTACATTTATCATCGGCTTTCATTTATGTTGCTATGTGAGTTTTAGCGTGTGTGTGCGTGTGATATCTGATGAAGAAGTCACAAAATGAGGGAAGTCGTTTGAGTGTTTAGTATTATAAAGTATCGCACCATCAATATTAATTAAACACACAAGAAATAATAGTAATAATAAAGCAGATATAAACACTACTATGGTTATATATATATATATATATATATATATATATATATATATATATATGATTATTATTTAATGTATCCACATGAAATGTTATACGGAGATATAATCTTTTATATACGAATTTTCAGTATTTACTTCAACAGTGCTCAATACGTCAGTAGAGCTAGGTAGTAAGTTATGAAATTATATTTATGGCAATTAAGCTACACGGAGGCTTCCGCGTTTCATTCACGTAGAGAATCGTTAGGCTAAAATGCATGGAGTTTGTGTTGCTGTTGTGTTTAATCTAGTTAGTTAACCTATCAGATTCTTTGTTATTCTCTTAGCCAATCGGTGGGCTTCTCACAAACAAAGGTTCGGTTGATTTTACTTCCTATTTCCTATTCCATTGTTCTCTTTTCTATAGGGTGACCCATCCCGGTTTCGTTGTTGTGTCGAAATAATGGATGACCTCATTTTAACATGTGCTTGCTTGCATTTCTATTTTAGGTTTTAGTTTAGTTTTTATTTATTTGTTTGTTCATTTTTTTATTTTTTTTATTTATTATATATTTTTAAGCTAAGGTAAATTTTATTCTGTGTAAGCAGTTGTTTGCTATTTCACTTCTACAGTTTAATAGGTTTTGGGGTGTCTTTAAAGTTTACGATTTCAAATGTCTTATTCAGACATAATCTACACGGGTCGTCTAAATTTCTACATGTACTGGCATGTCCCATTATTTTCTATTCGATTATTGGTGAACGTCCGCTTTTTTTTATCTCCCAATAATAGTTTGTTCTGTACAAGCATTCTCAGCACTCTTCCAGTGGAGGTCTAGTTTGCGCTGTCCCTCCTCGGTCTTCTTGTATTTCTCGGCCCTCTACAAATATTTTAATTTTATTTAAAAAAATTGTTTATTTATTTATATATATTTTTAGGGGGTGGGAGGAGGGACAAGGGGTGAAGGGAAGGGGGAGAGCTTATGGTGTTTCTTGCAATTTCTGTTCATTGGTTCATTTTTGTGTGGTGTCAGCTGAGACCAGTGTAATTAATAGAGGGAGGAAGCTTATGAAGTTATGTTTCTTGCAGTTTCTGTTCTTTGGTTCGTGATGTGGGATTCTTCGTGTGATTTTGTTTTCTTTCTGTTATAAATTTCGATGTGACTCGTTACTCTTCGTAGCTTATGCGGGTTGGTTTCAGCATTCAACGATTGTCCTTAAGATTGCAGCTGTTTTGATTATGACAGTCCTTTGTATTGGTTCGATGGTCCCTTTGATTCCAATTTCTTCCAGTCTTTTCTCCATTTTTGGGGAATTGTACCTAGTGCTCCTAAGATTATTAGTATTATACTGACTTTTTTCATGCTCTATATTCCTTCCAGTTCTCTGGCTAGTTCCGTGTATTTGCTACGTTTTTTCCGTCTCTTTGATCTTCACTCTGTGGTCTGCTAGAACGGCGAAGTCTACGATTTTGCAAGAGTTTTCCTTCTTGTCGATTATTATAACATCCGATCTCCTTGCTTGTATGAGTTTGTCTGTTTGTATATCCATATCCCAGAGGATTTTGTGTTTTTCGTTTTTCTAGTACTGTTTCTAGTTTATGTTTGTACCATTTGTCTGCGTATTTGAAATTCAATCGTTTGCACAGTTTCCAGTGTACTGCTTTCCCCACACAGTCATGTCTGTTCTTGTATTCATTTTGGGCGAGTTTGCTACATACACTTATTATATGTTTTACTGTTTCGTCTCTTTGTCCACACAGTCTGCATTTACTGTTTTCCTGGGTTTTATCTATTTTAGCTTTAATGTAGTTTGCCCTAATTGCATTTTTTTGTGCAGCCATCAGTAAAGATTCCGTTTCTTTGTTCAAGTGCCCTTTTCTTAGCTATGCCCAGCTATTTTCGTTGGTTTCTTCTCTTGTCAGTTTTATGAAGCGTCCATGTAGTTGTTTTTCTTCCCACTTTTCTTTTCTTGTCGTTTTGTTTCTAGTTTCGGTGCCTCCCAACTTGCTCGTTGGAACAGTGATAAGGATTTCCATGTGTTGAGTTATGTATTTCTCCAGCTTTTTTTTAGTCTTCCACACAATCTTCTATATTTACGAGTCCCATTTCCCCTTCGTTTCTTTTCATGTACAGTCTGTCAGTATCGTCTTTTGGGTGTAGTGCGTTATTATTATTATTATTATTATTATTATTATTATTATTATTATTATTATTATTATTATTATTATTATTATTATTGTTATTATTGTTGTTGTTGTCGTCGTCGTCGTCGTCGTCGTCGTCGTCGTCGCTATTACAATCCTTACATTATGTCAGTTAACTTTAGTAAATTTTTAGTTAATTTTGGTTAATTTGACCTTATTTTCTAGTGTTATGGTCATTATTTTTTTTATTGCCGTCACATTAATAATAAAATATAAGATTAAAAATAGGATAAAGAATCATAAAAAATATAAAAAAGTATAACACAAAAACAAATAAAACGATAAAAAGAACAAATCAACACGATTAGATCTAAATGACTCCACCTAGAATCAAGGGCAGATTGAAAACTGCGTCTTCCTCCCCACTCTCATATCGCGCATAATATAGACACGCTAAAGTAAGTCATAACATATATTCAGACATTAATCAGTTGTTAAAAGCGTTCCGCCTAATTTGACTAGCTTTTATTCCCTCCATCCACAACATTAGTTTATTTTCGACACTTTCAAATCTGACCACGTAACCTTCCAATCTTAAATTTTTAATATCGTTTTCTTTTCTTTTCTTCTTTCCAATTTCATTTTTTTTCCAAATGGATCAGATTTTCGTTCTGCCTGATGAGATCTCAGTTTCTAACAGTTGTTGATCGATAACATCGACATGCCAGTGTCGTAGATTATGTACATGTCTGTAGAAATAAAAATAATTATATATATATATATATATATATATATATATATATATATATATATATATATATATATATATATCACTTTTTTTGTTATATAGTAGGAAAAATCCCATCAGAGTTCTTGATTAATTGAGAATTAAAATTAAGATTAAGAGCGCAATATTTATTTATTTTTTGGTACAGAAAAATTAGTACAATTTTTCTGTACCAATATATATATATATATATATATATATATATATATATATATATATATATATATATATATATATATATATATATATATATATATATATATAAGTAAGAAACTAAAAGTAAAACTTTTAGTAGAAAGAACCTATAATGAAATGGTAAAAGCTCAATATACGAGATAGAGCAATTATAAAGTTAAATGGACGAAGAGTGATAAACATGCACGAATGTCCAAAATTATTTCAAACAACTTTGACATTTTAGAAACCAGGCAACTTGAGGCGAGATTTTGTCAGATAAATGACATATTTATTAGATCATTTTTTTTTATTAAATCAAAAATAAAAATAAAATTCAAATATGTTGATAACATGAACTTAAAACTAATTTAAAAAAAAAAAGTGCTTAATACAAATCAGAGTTTTTATAAATAAAAATATATAAAAATTAGAAAAGTCTACGGTGATCAGCCAACGTTTCGATGTCAGCACATACCGTTGCGACTGCAAAATTAACTAAGAAATTAAAATTGCCTCAAAGAAATCAGACAGAATAAAATTTGCCAGTCGAAATTAACCTCATTAAACGTATTATTTATTTTTCCTACGAGTAGACAACCCCTCTCACCTACCCAACACACATTTGACAACCGCATGTGATAACATCAAACAAACATATACACCCAAACCACGCGATATGCGTAAGACCTTTTTACACCCTATTCCCATTACTCTCAACCGCGCAGACAATACGTATACTCAAATCTACCGCAAACAATTCAAACAACTTAAAATGTATGCACAAACATCATCTAGACACATTTAAAACCACCGCTTCCACATACATCCAACCGTATATTAAATATTTACATACACATATTATAGGGAAACGGTTTGCAATAGTATACACATATTTATTCACTCATTACACCCACATTTATATTACTGAGTTGATATAACTATAGGCAAGTTTAAGGAAAAATTTATCTCGAATTTAATTTACTATTTCAAACTGGGTTCTAATAGGCAAATTTATACTTAGACCCGATAATTAGAAGCTTTAATTGGTGTTTGCTAAACCTATTAATTTTATACTAAGAAAGGTAGAAAAATAGCTATTTTTCAATATTCCTATTTCAAAACTTATAAAGTTATAAAATCATAATTTTACCAAATAAAACTCAGTAAAACCAAAATATAGTACCTACATGTATCAAATAGTACGTCTACAGAACGCCAAACATGATGACAAATGCAAATGAGTAAGAATGAAATGATATTATTTAAGAATGTTATTTTAAATTAAAAGTACGCAGGTTTAACGATTTTTTTTTGTATACATGGAGACCACAAGAAATTCCATCCACCCATAAAATCGTTAATAACATTCACAATTGTTTCTGCAATCCAACCATATTTTGTATAAATTAACTTCAGTCTACGCTTGTCTTGCCCAACAAGTTCCATTAATGAATGCCCAACAGTCTTTGTTTTATCGCCGTTCGATGATACGCAGAGACACTTTGGTGATTGTTTCATCAGTAGAAGATGTGATCCTTAACTTATCTCAAAACAATCCCCAGAAAAAATGAGGGCAGTGTCAAGTGAAGAGTGTGTCAGAGTTATTGGCAAGCTGGCACGTCGTATCCAGGTGTACTTATCACTGTTGGACATTCATGACTAAACTTGGTGGAAAAGGCAGGCATAAATTGAAATTTATTTGCTTGGATTCGATTGCGGAACGGATTGTGAATTTTATTAACACCTCAAACCCTTCAGGACAAAAAAAGAGCCAGTTATAATTGGCAGTCCCATCTGTTATCCCAAACTCCTCAAAAGCCACACTGAAAATCTACTCTATAAGACTTGATTCGAAGTTATTTATAAAGAGAGAGAGAGAGAGAGAGAGAGAGAGGGGGGGGGGGGAAGTTGTGTTAATCCTAAGATATTAAATATGTTAAAATTGAAAGTTCAAATTTATAAATCCCAAATGTATTTTGTTCTTCAAAAGAATTTTATGTTTGGCTCACAATAATTAAATTCAACATATCGGAATTAAAGGATGTATAGCTGATCCATGTGCATCTTTCTGTTTCTGAAGCAATATCGATGGTTCCTCCCCAGACAATTAAATTGAAACCGATGAACGAAAAATTCCTAAATAACGAATTGAAAATCTCTCGTTGGTGAGTGAGTTAAATATTCTAAATTAAAAAAAAAGCAGCTCCATTCATCTGTGATCTTAGGAGAATCGGTAAGAATATACATAGTTTAAAACCACACATCTACCTGTAATGTAGTATGAAAATATGCCGAGAAAGTTTTATTTTGCCTTTATAAGTATGTTAACAGGAACCCCCGACGTTGTTCGGGATTGAATGGCCTCCAAAGATGACATGGTTCGACCATGTTATAAAAGACACCAAATCTCTATCAGACTTCCATCTGGAAAATGACATGACTAAAACCATCTATATCCTCGAAATTATGTGTTCCGACAGAAATAACTGGACGTCTGCTGTTAACAGCATCACGTGAATCAGGGTAACGAGTAGGCAGTGAAGAAGAACCGTTGTTGAGTCATTTCATGCCGAAATCGTAGATATGTTTTATATACGACTAGCAGGGCTACCCGGCGTTGCCCGGGAACATAAAAAACATGGTTTATATACGATTAGTTTTTAGATTAATTCGTTTTGTAGGCGAATATGTTGTAAACAAATACGTAGTCTGTAAAACAACTTGACCTTTTTGGCTCGGAGCAAAGTGTAGTATCTGTTCTGATACTACACTTCATCTTTTCTGTCTTCCGTCAGTGAAGTAGAAATCATTCTAGACTGAGGCAATTTTAATTATTTTTCCAACTCAGATTGTCCATGTTTGGGGAGCTGGATTTTCTACACATTAAAAAAAAACGGGTACTTCTGCAGTTTACGGCCGTGCTGAAATAATAACATTATTTTTTAGAAACCCATTTTTAACAGGGGGCGGGGTTTTGTTAACAATTCTGTACTTTCAACTAAGAATTTAATAAACAAAATACACTGTAAAAATGAATTTAATTACAAAATTCTATCTAAAAAATAGCAGTGTCCGTCAACTGCAGAAGTACAAAAATTCGCTCTCTGTGTCTGACCCTTCCCTCGTGGAGAGGTAAGTAAATGGCGACACCCCGCCTAATAAACCGGTATCGTCCGGGCCTTTGGGTCTGGATTTACGCCGGTCTATTGGGGGTTGCCGGTCCTGTGCAGTTCTAGGAGGTGCACCCTCCCAGGCTTTACCTCCCCTCTTTGGGGAGGAGTAAGTTTATTGCTTACTGTCTGAGGCGCCCCTACCGGGGAATGCCGACGGGGCTGCCCAGGCAATTTTAAAAAGCCAGAGTGCTCAAATTCTCGAGCGCTGGTTCGTTCCCACTTTCCCGACCTATGTCACATCTTACCTTGTGGGAGGAAAATAAATAGAAGCGACAATAGTTTGTATTTAAACCATAGATGGGGTTCTGACAGGTACTACCACTTCTAGTCAGAGTAGATCTGGGAGTAGTGGTAACTAAAGAGTCAGCCGACACTCCCCAAAGCTCCCTAAATTGGGGTCTCACGACTAGATACAGTTTGGTGTTGTATACAAGACAGATGGGGGAGCTTGAGTAGTTGATAAGGTTGAGAAATAAGGTAGACAGAAAGTAAAGGAAAGGCGGATTTCGGGGTTGTGGAGTGAGGTAGAAGGGGAGAGTTTGTTCAAGAGTGTCTGAAGCAGTTTAGCTTTTTGAATCAGAGATAGGACCCTGAAATATATTACCACTCTCTCGTATCAGAGTGAACCTGGGATAACTAAGGGGTTACCCCACACTCCCCAAAGCTCCCAAATTGGGGCCTCGCCGCCGGAATTACATTAAAGTCATACCCAGATTTATTTAATGAAAGAAATCCAATTGTAAATAAATGAAAAACGAGAGAAAGATTTAATAATAATTTAAATACTTTCCAACCATCAAGGTGACAGTGGCGAAGTGGTTAACGACACGGACTGACAACTTGGTGTGCCAAGTTCGAATTTAATTCGTTCCACAGAAACACTTTTACTTGGGATGTTGACAAACTTCACGTGTTCCCTCCTCTAAGCACCCGATTTCTTTCTAGAAAGGATTCTGACTAGAAATATATCGCAGAAACCAATGCTAACAACAGAATCATCTGATTCAGACGAAATGAATGAATCATCGACTGTTAAAAGAAAAAAAAATAGAGGCTTTCAATACTTATTAACATTTCGGTGCTTTGTTACATTAGGACCCGAGCTAACTTTGACCCCGTCGGTAGGGTTAGAGTTAGGGTTAGGGGTAGGGTTAGGGTTAGAGTTAGGGTTAAGGTCAACTTTAAACGGGAGATTAGTATTAGCGTTTAAGGTTAGGGTTAGGGTTAGTGTTAGGGTCATGGTCAAGGTTCTAACCGTAACAAAGCACCAACATTTTTATACATATCTTCGTGATCTGTAGGGATTACACTTAACCACTCGTAATAGTAAATCATTTTTTAATAATAAAACATAAAACAAAAGAAATACAATCATTTTTGTTAACATTATTAGTATTTTTTACTAAGAAGTCACCACTTATCAAGGCCCAAAGGCCACTCGAGGATAAGCGTTAATGAGTTTGTAAGGTTGATGGTGAGACAACACCGCGATGTTTGGTAACGATAATTGAAACTGGGCAGAATTTGATTATTTAAGAGGACGGCTAAAACATTTGTTTATATTGGACTTGAAAACGACTATATAATAATCAGCTGGGAAGCAGCTCCGTGGTATTGTGTTCCACTGATGAGTAATTCTAGGAAATAAACTCTGTTCATGGAAGCTCCGTTTAGTTTTAAGTACACAGAAGAAAGAAAGGGAAATTATTGACAGTGGTTGTAGCTAGACGAGTTTTTGTTGTGAATTTCTTTACAGAATGGGGGGCATAAATAGGACTTAGTCGAGCACCTACCATGAAAATAACGATAGAGCAGAGAGAGAGAGAGAGAGAAAGAGAGAGAGAGAGAGACAGAGAGAGAGAGAGAGAGAGAGACAGAGACAGAGACAGAGATAGAGAGAGAGAGAGAGAGAGAGAGAGAGAGAGAGAGAGAGAGAGAGAGAGAGAGAGAGAGAAGCCAGCAACATTTCTTCTGTGAGAAAGTGGCTGTAGGGAACAGAAGAGGACATTCCCCACTAGATTTCGAAGTCATTTTTGTACTCTGCCAAGACAAGAAAGAATGCCCTGAGCGGCACCTCCCCAGATGTGGCAACAGTACTCCATTACGTGAGCAACTCTGAAATGTAAAACGTTGAAGTCTTGAAACCAACGGTGTTGCTTGTTGATATATTGTAGGTAGTCAGCTCAATCAGTTTTGACGTCACTTCGTTTATCTCTTTTCTTTTTCGTTGTTTTTAACAACCGTCGCCGTAATTGTAGACGAGTAGATCTGTCGTTCGCGCTGTAATAAACACAGTATCATTTTTGTGATGTTGTTCAAAGTTAACTGTTCGTCTTCGTTTTATCTCCCCTTAATTTTAACTACCGAAGATTACACCACCCGTACGGAGTGTAATAGTGCCCCGAAAACACCCCCGATCGTCTCGCAGATCCAAAGCCAAAAGGAATCATTTCACTCTGTTATTCGCTACGTGTTCACGAGATTTCCGGTAAGTGACACAACTTTCTCACACGTTGACATCATTTTCTAAGTTAGATTTTTAACATTGCACTTGCTAACGATCATATTGTAGTCAACTGAGAAGCAACCACGTGGTATTTGTGTCACCTCTGAGCCTTAAGTGTCACAGCAACCACGTGGTATTTGTGTCACCTCTGACCCTTAAGTGTCACAGCAACCACGTGGTATTTGTGTCACCTCTGAGCCTTAAGTGTCACAGCAAATACGTGGTATTTGTGTCACCTCTGACCCTTAAGTGTCACAGCAACCACGTGGTATTTGTGTCACCTCTGACCCTTAAGTGTCACAGCAACCACGTGGTATTTGTGTCACCTCTGACCCTTAAGTGTCACAGCAACCACGTGGTATTTGTGTCACCTCTGAGCCTTAAGTGTCACAGCAAATACGTGGTATTTGTGTCACCTCTGACCCTTAAGTGTCACAGCAACCACGTGGTATTTGTGTCACCTCTGACCCTTAAGTGTCACAGCAACCACGTGGTATTTGTGTCACCTCTGACCCTTAAGTGTCACAGCAACCACGTGGTATTTGTGTCACCTCTGAGCCTTAAGTGTCACAGCAAATACGTGGTATTTGTGTCACCTCTGACCTTTAAGTGTCACTCAAACTTTTAAATTCAAACACGATCCTCGTTATGTCACATTAAGGCAAAAACATCTATGGAATTTCTAATGCTAATATAGACGTGTAATTCGCGAATAAAATATATCTCTCCTCAGCATCTTCAGATGAAATCCATTGTGTAGACCTAAAATCACATCAGATTGAACAAAGTATCAAATGATGAAGAGATGAACACTTATCTTCATCATCGATCTATTGTACTCTATTAATCCTTAGAAAATGATCTCCAGTCTGTAGGATGGTCTCATTTAATGCTACAAAGAAAAAACTCCTTTTCAAAAATGGATGGTCTCATTTAATGCTACAAAGAAAAAACTCCTTTTCAAAAATGGATGGTCTCATTTAATGCTACAAAGAAAAAACTCCTTTTCAAAAATGGATGGTCACATTTGATGGTACAAAGACGAAACTCCTTTTCAAAAATTGATGGTCACATTTGATGCTACCAAGACAAAACTCCTTTTCAAAAATGGATGGTCACATTTGATGCTACCAAGACAAAGCTCCTTTTCGAAAATGGATGGTCACATTTGATGCTACCAAGACAAAGCTCCTTTTCGAAAATGGATGGTCACATTTGATGCTACCAAGACAAAGCTCCTTTTCGAAAATGGATGGTCACATTTAATGCTACCAAGACAAAGATCCTTTTCGAATATAGATGGCCACATTTGATGCTACCAAGACAAAGCTCCTTTTCAAAAATGGATGGTCACATTTAATGCTAGCCAGACGAAGCTTCTTTCCATAAATAGATACAAGAAACGTTTCCAACCACCGATTGCACCATTCCCGAAAGTCCAACGTTCACTTGATGTCATGCGTAATCTACCAGGAACCGAAGTTCGACACAGTATATATCTGACACTACGATTTTGACACCGCTCCTACCAGGCGAGGGAGGGGGAGGGGTTACTTCTCCAAGGTTGTACAAGAGTTGATGAATCAAACAAATGAGTAGCAGACTGGAAAGAAACTATTCTTATTCAAGTCAACTTTGACCTTTAGACATGCGGCAGCTTCTCTTGATGCTTCTTGTGATAGAACTATTGAATACGAGCCTCAAATGATGGTTAAATGATGTTAGGGTTACATTAGACTGCGATCCACTGTGAAATGCTAAAATATAAGGGTTCAATGCAACAATCAATGCTTTTGCAATAAAGGATTGCATGGGAAATGAATGGTAAAATTGTAACTGCTACTTACCCCACCCCACCCCGAAATGCGATTGCACATTTTTTTAGGTGACTACATGTAAACAGCTTGGAAAGTTGGCAGTAAAAAGAAATACCCCTACCCCTCAATATTTTAGACTTTAAACTAAAGGATCATATTTGCATATAAATTTAACGTAAAATAATCACCCACTTCTGGCCCACGAAGCGGTCATAATCACCCACTTCTTGGCCACCAGGTTGTAATAATCAGCCAATTTTGAAACGGATAGCATTGTTAAGGACATATAACCAAATATTTTTTAATTTTTTAAAGGCAATACATTTTGTATTTTGGGAAGACAACCTTATAGAAAAAAAAATAAAAATACAATGCATGGACTATACGCGCTGGAGAGAGGCAATTCAGTTACATGCAACAATTGGAAAACCGATGTGATTGGGTCTGGATGGGTAGTAATTCTGGCAGAATGGTGGGTTGGAAGAGGGAGGGGCATGCCCACCATTCATTCATAATACTAGCCCGTATGAAAAACACCCCCCAAAAAGTAATTATTTTATTTATAATATCTTTTAATGTATTTTTTCAGCCAAAAAATTAGTTCCCTCACTATTCCCCCCCCCCCAAATTGGTTAAATGTCCTTAAAACCCTATCTGGTTCGGAAGTGGGTGATCATTTTACGTTAAATTTATATGCGAAAGTGCTTCTCCACATTTATATTTTTAACACTTACCTTTTCAGGCTGATTACATGTCATCATCTAAGAACAGTAGAATATCATTTTTATTTTGAGAGGAATTAGCACAGGATGGACGGCTTAAATAATAGAACAAACCAATTCATATGTGCACCGTAACAGGTATTGAGAAAGCACTAAGTCACCTTTCTTTACAAACAATATTCCCTCCTTAATCTCAATTATTCTTAGTCAGAAGGAAGTCACCTGCATTGTGGGATTTCTAAGAGACATGGGTCCTTACATGGTTGTTTCCCGTACACTGTCTACGCTAATGACTAACTATTGTTCTACTAAAAAGGGGGGCAACTGTTACTAAAAAGCGACAGCTACAATACTTGAAAGAAAACTTCTATTTGAAAACTTACCGATTAATGTAACTCTGTAATCTAGACAAGAGTTTCTCGACCTTTTTACCCTTGTGTAACCCTTAAAATAAATTACATGTGTCAAGGAACCCCTGCGTAAAAAGAAAATGTCATCATAGTTTGCAAACCACTGTGAAATGCTGAAATGTTACACATGGTAAATATCATAGTACAAAGTGTTCAGGATAATTTAATGTAAAGTGCAATGGATAGCTGTTTCTGTGGACTATTGGTGAGCTGGAGAGCTGGAGAGTGTGATCGACATCATGATGATTCACACCGGATTCATAAATCTTAGCTGAAACACTGCTTCTTGAATATGTAGCGGTTACATGTGTTTTGCCTAACGTAGTATAGATCCCTAAGCATCTATCTCCCTTAGCCGGCCTTTTTTTCTTAGGGGATTCCCTCTGTCTTGTCACCAGCACAATCCTTCCGGTGCCAGCCCCCTGATCTATGTAGCTGCCTACTTCATGACTTCATTACGCAGTTTTCTATCTCTTTATATATTCTGAGGTTTTGAGCATCGTCGGTAAGAAATATTACCTTTCTCCTCTCTAAGAATAGAATAAAATAGCATTAATACTATTTTCAATATTATTTGTTTACCCTTTCAGCATGTGTAGGCCTTCATTAAACCACTCTCGTAAATCGGCCCTCACCTAGCATAATTTTTATTTTCCTTTCGATCATTTTTACGCTCAAAATATCTTTTTTTTTTTCAATATTATTAAGCTTTCGACTCTCTATAGGTTTTATTAAACTCCTTGTCTCTCCTACGTCTTCTTTTTGTATTTACATGTTTGTGAAACGATGTTTCACGTCTTTTTCAGTTTTACCTTTTTCGACTATAAATGAACCTGTCTCTTAAATATACAATGCCTCAGAGTCTTGATTGTCGATAGGATTTTATGTGACTGTCCGAAAATTTCGACACGCTTCAACAAAACGTATACGCACCCCGGAGGCAGTTCAACATGAGTATAATCTATTCTGTTGTATTTTACATGTAATCTGTCGCGCATACGCTGTTATGCGCAGACATTTCTAGCGACGTGGCGTTTTGGAATACTTCTGTGCATGCATGCTTTTCCATTTCTCTTAAAACCAGTTCGCGAGCAATATGATCCAGTTCCATGTCGAGATGTAGACATCGTAAGACGTCGAATTCTTGGCTCGTCTCTCATCGTTACTTAGACAGGAGACGGGCCCTAAAGGCGAGTTACAAAACTTTACCTCAATTAGTTGTCTACAACTGCCCAACCAACTTGCCTTGTTGCCTTACGTGCTTACGTTCATATATTCATATGTTCCTGTTGAATAAAGTTCTTTTTATTGTAGAGAAGACGTTGGCATTTTATTTAGAACTCTGTTGACCTTTTTCTTATTTATCTCAAGTCAGATAAGTACTGACATCTCAACATTCAACACCAACCACCACTCTACTTATGCGTTTAAGTATGTAAGATGTGAGCGGGAAGGTTACGACAAAGATGAGTAAAACAGTGGTTAGGAGGAAGGATCATAGCAGGCGTTCTGCCTGTGTTCGTACAATAGAATTCGTCAAGAAGCTGCAAAAAAAAAAAAGGTTTGCAAGATCCAGACCATACAAGACAGACCTTAGCAAGTAAGATGGGGGGGGGGGGCAGAGTGGCGACTATGAAGAAAATTTTTTTAAAACTAAATTTATTTTTAAAATATTAGTTTGAGATGTGATTTTGGACAGTGCCCGTTTTAAAAATAGAGTGACACCTAAAAAATATCACATATGGAATCGTTAATAAAATTCACACTTTTGTATGTGATATGCTTGCGATGACCATTATATTTGAATTTCCACCTTTTACAATGAAATCATAAAATAATTCAAGCTGTTTCAAAATCACTGCACTGGCGCTACGTTAGCGATCGGGTGTAGCAATGGGCGAAATCCGTAACAATTTTTTAACGGATTGTATGACATTACTTCATAACCTTTCTGGACCTTAGCTTTAAAAGGCTTTACATTCAGTTTTGCGTAACTGATAAGGTTATCAACTAGTGTTCGGACGATTAATCAGAATAGGGAATCGAAAAAATGGGAACTTTTTGAGGTATCGGAATCGGTATCGGAATCAGAAAAGCTTCAGCCTAAATTTTCGATTCCAAAAGCGATTCTTTTAACAATAATTTGTTGCTTTTTTGTTTAAAACTTAATGTTCCATTTCTGATACTAATGATCAAATGATAAATATTTATTGATTTAAACTACCAGTAAAACTAAAATTTATAGATCATAATAACGGACTTAGGTAGAAATGGCACCGGAAAAATGGCCCTGGTAAAAATAGCACAGGTAAAAATGACACGAGTGCATAAATGAGAAAAAATGGCACAAGTGAAAAGTATAGATTAAAATCTCGCAATGAGTTTATCAAAATGTTGGATGCAATACATAAACGGAAAACATTAAGCAGTTTGTCAAACCAAAAAGAAACTTTTATCTACATTCAAAAGTAGATGAAGCCCAACCCCCCCTCAAAAATGAAATTCTACCTTAAAAAGATAGGATTTCATGAGGTGATTTTAGAATCGGAATCAGAATCGGTAATTGTATCGGAATCTGGAATTTAGAACAGAATCGGTAATTGTATCGGAATCTGGAATTTAGAACAGAATCGGTAATTGTATCGGAATCTGGAATTTAGAACAGAATCGGTAATTGTATCGGAATCAGGAATTTAGAACAGAATCAGTAATTGTATCGGAATCTGGAATTTAGAACAGAATCGGTAATTGTATCGGAATCAGGAATTTAGAACAGAATCGGTAATTGTATCGGAATCAGGAATTTAGAACAGAATCAGTAATTGTATCGGAATCAGGAATTTAGAACAGAATCGGTAATTGTATCGGAATCGGGAAAAATATTGGAATCGTCCCATCAGTATTATCAACTATTTCATGTGCTACCTATTATAACATGAGCGTTAAATTATCCACAAACAGCTTTATTGGTGGAACATCATTTCTATTAATACAATATGATTTAATGAACTTCATGCACTTAATAGTTTACGACACACTCACACCTCTGCAACCAAAACGTACTAATCAAATTACAGAATCCATCGCAATACTTATGGTCAATTTTGGCTAATCTGTTGTATATTCAAATGCCTTAAATGCGTACATTTGAAATACTTTATTATATGAATTGAAGTTACGAATAGCTTCATTACTTTTTCTATCAGCACGTTTTCTCAAAGATCCAACCAGATCGCGAAAAACTCTGATTTACTTTTTAGCTTAGTTTTAGACTTTACAACCGAGGAATCCCAGCTTAGTAAATCTATGGATTTACATAATTATTGCTATCAATTTACTTTGAAGTTCTTTTCGTCAATACATTTTATTTTCAGCATTGTGAGGTGTCAGTGGTGAAGTGGGTGGCGACGAAGATTGACGACCTGGGCGTGCCAAGTTCGAATCCAGTCGGCTCCATGACACCAATTTCACTTATAAATGTCGTCAAACTTCATGTGGTTCCTCCTGTAAGCGTCTTATCCCAGAAAGAATCATGGAAACCAATGTTAACAACCGAATCAAGTCGATAAAAACACGAACTTACACTACTTTACTTATAGAATTGAGTCGGGATTCGATAAAGATTCAGAGTCTTTCTTCTTTGGTTTGTGGATTCTGTTTGCAATGCACATCTTATTTTAAAGAATCTTCCATAAAGGTCATGTTTTTATAGAGTGTATTGATTTACTCCTCTCCAGGAGTTAGGCACAAGGCCTGTTTTTATCTTACTCCCACAAGTAAGATGTGACCCAAGGTCGATTCGGGAAAGTGGGGTTTAAAAATTTCCTGGGCAGCCCCGTCGGCATTCCCCGGTAGGGGCGCCTCAGGCAGTAAGCAATAAACTTACTCCTCCCCAAAGAGGAGAGGCGAAGCCTGGGAGGGTGGACCCCCTAGAACTGCACAGGACAGACCCATAGACCGGCGTAGTGTATTTAACACATATACAGTATCGTATATAACACTTATATAAAGCACCGTTAATCCCTCTGTCTTTTGTTTTTCGGACAAAGTATTCACTTGGATTCATCGGAGAAGGATCAATTCTATTTCCGGTTCAGGTGGTTTATTTAGTCCACTGGATTGTCGGTCGGTAATATCATTCCAAAGACCGTCTTAAGATATTTAGATTTCTCTTTCTCAAACAAATATTTATTTATATAAAGTTATGTATGTGTATATGTTCATATATTTGTATGTACATTATTTATTCATAAACTAAGTAATCGATAATTATGAACTTGTTGCTAGCCGTAAAGGTTTTTTTTTTTAGTTTAATTTATTTTTATGAACAGGGGATAAAAAGGAGGTGGAAGCCTTTCTTGAGAATTCGGATACTTCCGAGTTTTGTGAAATCTTAACACTAGGTATTAGAAAGCAATAAATATTCCCCAAATGTCAGTTTCTTGGCAGTTTTTTCAAGGGTTTTAGGGGATATAATATGGACACAATAGCGCACTTAAAAATTCAAATATTTTAGATTTGCATTAACTTTGATCAATTGTCGTTAGGCACAAAGTAAACAAGAATCCCTGAATGTCTATTTGTTCTTAAGAACAATTAAGCTTAAGCCTTAAATTTTAGACATTTTCTAGAATCAAAATCATGTAATAGATTTTTATCAACATTGGAATAAGGATTCTAGACATAAGGTTTTGTATCATTATATCTTGATTTTAATCTTCATAAGGGGACATAAACGTGATGCAAAACTGTTCCATTCTGGTAATTAATTTTACTCGTCCTGGGACGAGTATTCTTTTATTTTCTTTATGAAATTATTTTTTTCATTTCATTTGCTGTCGCTTTCTTACGACTTTTGTCTGTGAAATGACAGGCAACTTTTCCTTCATATCTTTTAATTTGTATTTATTAATAATTTGTCGTCAGTTGACGCTTTTCTTAAGCAGTTTTCATCCGACAAGTTACCTCTTCAGTTCCCCGTCTCTCACACCCACCTTTTCCCCATCTGTCTGTCTGTCTGTCTCACTGTGTCTATCTGCTTATCGCCTGTTTTTCTCTCCTTCCTACACTGCCCCTTTACGCTGCTCCAAAATAATCAAGGCATGTGAATATGCAATTTCAGTACAGAAATTTCTTTCCCATTGATGATCTCAAGTTTTTGCAAATAATTTTGTTTTACTAATGTGTCGCCATTTATAAACACACACACACACACACACTCACTATCCAGGTTTATCGCCTATGTTCCCTTTGGCAAGAGGTTCGACATTGTCTGGGTGTCCTTATGCTAAGTATTCAATGCTCACGATCGTGGGGTTTGACTGTTCCCATTTGCTACTGTTTACGGTCTTGCCTGATGATTTCTTTCCATGTCTTCCTAGGGCGCCCATCTTATTTTTTGCTGTCAAACCGTAGGTCTCTACATGTGCTAATATACGCCTTGCTTCTTTCAACATGCCCGAACCAGCGAAGACGGTTCACCCTTTATTAGGACATCAAGTTTTGGAATGGTCAATTTCTCAAGTAGAGTGTCTAACCTCATGTTCTGGATCTGGTCCAGCTTTAGATTTCATATCCAGCTAATCATTGCCCTGTCATTTCTCTGGAGTCGAGCAAGTGAGGCATGGGTGAGGACCCAACACTCACTGCCATACAAAATCACGCTTCTTACGCAGCTATCATAGACCTTACTCTTGGCAATAATTGGGATGACTCCGATGTTATTATTGAGAGTTCTTTGAACTTTCCCCAGGCTATTGATGGTGAGACTTAGTTCGCAGCCACCCCCAGCACTCAGCATATCTCTTAGGTAGTAAAAGGAGTCTACCACCTCAAAGGTGTCCTCGTCTATTTCAACTTCTGTGTAAGGGCAGCCCTTAGTTATGCGTGAAAGTCCTAGGCATCTCTTAAAGGCTAAAATAATCCACTCAATGACAAGCGTTATAAAGATAGATAGATTGTCAGTTGAAATGATGAAAAATATTATAAGAGGATTGAAACTTTTGAATATTCTTTTGAATATTATAATTATACTAATTATGAAGACGAATTACTTCAAGTATTTATCGACATTAGATTTGAAGATGACCTTGTTGTAGTCAGTAGGAAAACAGTCCCGTGGTAATATGTTCCACAGATGGAAAGTTCTTAACACATTCCAATGGAAATTTACTTTGATATTAGGTACACGAAAGAAAACAGAGAAAATTTATTTGTAGTTGTGGTAGAAGACGAGTTCTTGCTGTGAATGTCTTACAAGAAGAAACCAGAGATTGGGGCTCAGTTGAGTACCTTCCATGGAAATAACAATAGAGTAGAGAGAGACTAGCAACGTCTCTTCTGTGAGAAAGGTGCTGTAGTGAAAAAAAGAAGAAATCGTCTCCACTAGATTGCAAGGTCTATATTGAACTCTGTCAATGCAATAAAGAGCGCGCTGTGTGGCAACTCCCCAGATGTGTCAGCAATACTCCATCTAGGACGTATCTGATTTGTGTACAGGTAGAGGACTGCATCGGGAGACAGGTACTTTCTGGAACGATAGAATGATCAAACAATTTTAACAGCAAATTTTGACAGCAAATTTAATATAAGTATTCCATTTCAAGTCTTAAGGGAGATTCCTTAAAAAGAGAGTCATTCATTTCAACCGAAGCTAAACAATGATCCGAGCGTTGGTGGTGAAAAGAGAGAAGCTTGGTTATCTGAGTTGTTATAGATGGTTTAAATGCTGATCTCAGTATTTTAGGGATCAAAAGATCCTTTGTAAGAAATCTGTTTATACGAGAATTGTTTTTCGAGATTTGACGATACTAAAAAAAAAGCTTGTGATATGATGATACTGGCCAGCAATTCTCTTATCAGTAAGGGTGGGACGTAATGGGTGAAAATTTGATTAGGGGTGGGACGTAATGGGTGAAAATTTCATTAGGGGTGGGACGTAATGGGTGAAAATTTCATTAGGCGTGGGACTTAATGGGTGAAAATTTGATTAGGGGTGGGACGTAATGGGTGAAAATTTCATTAGGGGTGGGACGTAATGGGTGAAAATTTCATTAGGGATGGGACGTAATGAGTGAAAATTTGATTAGGGGTGGGACGTAATGGGTGAAAATTTGATTAGGGGTGGGACGTAATGAGTGAAAATTTGATTAGGGGTGGGACGTAATGGGTGAAAATTTCATTAGGGGTGGGACGTAATGGGTGAAAATTTTATTAGGGGTGGGACGTAATGGGGGAAAATTTCATTAGGGGTGGGACGTAATGGGTGAAAATTTCAGATTCGTGCGAGTAGTATTTTTTGTGTTCATTTATACATAAATAACACTAAACAATCAAACATTTTGCAAATTTTGCAAAATTCAGAAGGTGCAGGCCACTAGTTTTTGGCTATTTTACATTCATGAAAACCCTTTCACAGCCTGAAAATGGTCTTAAATTAAAGTACTATATCAGATTTAACCATCTATATCCATTCATAGCTTTTGAGGATGTTTTAAGACCTGCAATGTCGCATGAAATCACTTTTTAACCGAAAAATGATGGATTTTGAGCCCCGTGGAGCCCTAACGGCTATTTTTGGCCGCACCTTCTGAATTTTGCAAAATTTTCAAAATGTGTGATTGTTTAGTGTTATTTATGTATAAATGAACACAAAAAAATACTACTCGCATGAATATGAAATTTTCACCCATTACGCCCCACCCCTATTATCAGACATATTAGTTTCATATTATTGATTGTTCGAACTAGTATTTTCATATTGATTGTAGAATAATTTAAATAATACGAATGATCAATCATCTAAAAAATTACACAGATATACAGAGTTTCATGTAAACACCGATGAAGAGAGTTCAACTTAAACATTTGAACGCGTGTATTTTGAACTTTTATTCTATTTGCCTTGCATTGTAATTTACAAGGCCGACGACAAGATGACGACCCGACGCGATCAAATAACAATGCATCGATACAGTAATCACTCGCTATTTTGCGAATCGTTTTAAAAAGTATAATTTTAAGTTGTACATTTTCTTTGGTTATACACGTGTTGTGAATATCTTATTCTTTTCACACATGGCTGCTCTCTTCGTGTCAAAAAAAGAAAGAATAAAAGGAACAGCCCCTATTGACTTGCTTCCCCTACGAGTGCAGAGTTAGACACAATGTCGGTTATCAATAGTTTATTCAATTTGCTAGATGTTAAGTCAAAGACGTCAGCAAAATTTCATAACTTACCCGTGTGACAGGTGTAACCGGGCATTCATTTAACGAAACTGCACCCTATAGACCGGTATTGTCTTGGCCTTCGGGGCTTGATTTACGCCGGTCTATGGGATTTTCCTGTGCAGTTCTAGGAGGTCCACCCTCCCAGGCTTTGCCCCCCCCCCTCTTTGGGGAGGAGTAAGTTTATTGCTTACTGCCTGAGGCGCCCCTACCGGGGAATGCCGACGGGGCTGCACAGGCAATTTTTGATGGTCAGAGTGCTCACCTCTCGGGCGCTGGCTTTTCAACGCCCACTTTCCGACCCGACCTTGGGTCACATCTTACTTGTGGGAGTAGGATAAAACTGGCCTTGTGCCTAACTACTGCCGAGGAGGCATTAAAGCATGTTACAGGCATGTACATACGTGAAACTGTGAACTATACAAAAAAAATGACATAGAAACATGAATTCTGAATAAATGATAAACACCGGATGTTAGAAATAGGTCGAAACCTCATTTTGATTTTCAACTACGCGAGAGCGGGAGAGTACGAACTCACGCGACCGTAAAGACCCCTGGTATACGAGCCAGTTATCTCAAAGGGAAATAACCCCGATTCCTACAACCTAATCTTTAAAAAATAATTTTACATTTTGTAAAAGAAAATGTTAGATTTAGTTTCACAGCGATCTTTCTGGGAATTCTTTTGGGAATATGGGTAAAATCGTGGGTGGATGAACGATCCAAATTGAGAAATAAGATAAACACTTTCTGTGTCATGGTGTTCGTTCATTTTTTTTTATAGCTTTATTCGTACTTATAAAACTCTTGTTTTTACGTTTTTCCGATTCATCACGCTTTAGACAGAAATGGTTTCTATTTTTTCATCTCGGTTGTATTTTAGTCTGCGATGCATTAGATTGATTTTTTTGTTTAAATCCATCATGCCATTTTTGTCGTAGACAATTTTATTTCTTTTGCATTGCGTGTTTAAAATTTTTTTTTTTTTAACATAGTTCACCGCAAACAAGGCAGGCCGCCACTGTAGACGTAAGGGGCTACTGAGAAAAAAGAAAAGGGGAGAAGGTTGGGGGGGGGGTCAACCTAAATTGGGATCTGCGCAGCGAGATGTCTGTTTACATTAGTTTTAAATTTCTGCATGTCAGTACTGTCGGGGAAACAGGGTGCAGGGAAGGAGTTCCAGAGGCCAGCAGCACGAGGAAAGACTAACTTGTCTGTACTTATTAAGTCAGATCGGATATTTTTATTGCCGTTAACGTAGGCAAAACATGAACATATCAACCACTATTTTTTTTAAATTCAGAAACATAAGACAATCATGAAATTCAAATAACATGTTCAATACTTATTCATCAATCAATTGGCGAGTGAATAGCGATTTTTACCCAAAAGTATCAACATTTTTTTAGGTCAGAAATATTCCCTACTAAAAATGTATAAATTCATGTAATTTTTTTCTTTTTCCAAATGTTTACATCTATATGAAAATAAATTGGCAAATATCAATAACATAATGTACAAAAAGATTATTGGATGCCCAAAGACATTGAAAACAAACTCCAAATTCCCAAAGAAAAATTCAGTAACCCCCCCCCCCCTCAAAAAAAAAAAGAAATTCGAAAATTATTTTTATATGGTTAGTTAGCTCTTCAATAATTTAATAAATATACCTTTTTAATGTAAAATAAAAACAGATTTTAATGAATATTTATTTTTTAATGCGACTTTAAAATTATTTTAGTTTTTGAAACACGATGATTGACCGATAAAGAAAAATGAAGTTTTATAGAATTATACCCCCCCCCCCAATAGCTTTACAAAAAAATACGCTTTCAAAATGTTTAGTTACACACACCACACGCATAAGTTACATTTAAAAATACCAATAAACACTACAATTTCGTCACGTGATTTCTTAGAAAACGAAAAAAAAAAAAAGGAAAACTAAACACTTAGAGCGAACATAGCATACAAGACAAAAAGGCTTTTACAACCAATCAGAGTCATAGAAATAAACTAAATCGAGGAGTCGATTCCCGGGAGGAAAATAAGCATTAAACCACATTCTTTCATTTCGTATGAATCTGAGGATTCTATTGTTGACATTGGTTCCCCCGATATCTTTCTAGTTAGAATCTTTTTTTTTTAGAAAGACCTTAGTTACTTACGGGAGGGACCACGTGAAGGTTGTCAACATCCTAAGTGAAAGTGTTTCTGTGCAACGAACTGGATTCGAACTTGGCACACACCAGGATGTCATCCCGTGTCGTTAACCACTTAGGCATCGTCACTTCTCTCAAGCTCACTTAAAATCACCGACACTCATTTAAAAGCAGTGAGAGAGACATGCACATCAGACGAAGCAAGTTCTCGCCACGTGCTGCTACTGCTGCTAATTCATTGACGAACTACACCTTTCTGTTTCAGCCAAAATATTATAGTCCTTTTGTCACCAAAGACCGGGTCTCGCTATACATTTCAGTGTCATCGTTGTAGCCGCCGCCATCATCATCATCATCATCATCATCATAATTATTATTTTTTGTACTCACTAGGAGTTCTCACACAGATTGCTCACCGACAACAACCAGTGGTATTTCCTGGAGTCTGAGTGGCAACAAGTTTCCCCAGATTTCCAGTATTCTTCACCTCTTTTCGATAACAATGCGGTATCGCAACAGCAGCAGCATCATCATCATCATCATCATCATCATCATCATCATCATCATCATCATCATCATCATCATCATCATCATCATCATCATCATCATCATCATCATCATCATCATCATCATCATCATCATCATCATCATCATCATCATCATCATCATCATCATCATCATCATCATCATCATCATCATCATCATCATCATCATCATCATCATCATCATCATCATCATCATCATCATCATCATCATCATCATCATCATCATCATCATCATCATCATCATCATCATCATCATCATCATCATCATCATCATCATCATCATCATCATCATCATCATCATCATCATCATCATCATCATCATCATCATCATCATCATCATCATCATCATTATTATTATTATTATTTACTCACTAGGAGTTATCACACTGGTCATCGTCAGTGGTCACCCACTGCCGACAACCTGTGGTATTCCCTGGAGTCTGAGTGACAACAAGTCTCCTCAGGCCTCCAGTATGCTCCACCTCTTTTCGTTCATCACCGCTGATGATCTTGCGGTAATCGCAACAGCCACCTACCAACGATTTCTCGCTGATAATGGCCATTGGTCTCCTCTGGGGCCCGAGTGGCAACAAGCCTTCCCAAGGTCCCAGAGCTGTCCGCGCTCTTCCAGTGGAGGTCTGGTTTTGCGCTTTCCCTCCTCGACCCTCTGTCCATAATTTTCGTGGCGTCAGCCTATGCTTGCGCCTCTCTCGTTCGGTTGTATTTTCCCCGGTTCTGTTGTTTTGTGCTTCCATGTGTTTGTTCTCCATTCGTTGCTTATGTGGGTTGGTTTCCGCATTCGAGGACATTTCTCAGGATTGTAGCTGTTTTGATCATTACTGTCCTTTGTATTGTCTCAGTTATCCCTTTGATTCCTATTTCTCCTAGTCTTTTCTCCATGTTTTTGGGGACTGTTCCTAGTGCTCCTATGATTATTGGTGTTATACTGACTTTCTTCATGTTCCATATTCCTTTCAATTCTCTGGCAAGTTCAGTATATTTGCTTCTCTTTTCCGTCTCTTTGATCTTCACTCTGTGGTCTGCTGGAACGGCAAAGTCCACGATTTTGCAGGATTTTTCTTTCTTGTTGATTATTATCATATCCGGTCTCCTTGCTGTTATGGGTTTGTCTGTTTGTACATTCATATCCCATATGATTTTGTGTTTTTCGTTTTCTAGTACAGTTTCTGGTTTGTGTTTGTACCGTTTTCTTGCATATTCGAAATTCAGTTGTTTGCACATTTCCCGGTGTACTTCTTTCCCCATGTGGTCATGTCTGTTCTTGTATTCCCTTTGTGCTAGCTTGCTGCATTCACTTATTATATGATTTATCGTTTCGTCTCTTTGTCCACACAATCTGCATTTGCTGTTTTCCTGGGTTTTATCTATCTTTGCTTTAATAAAGTTTGTCCTAATCGCATTGTTCTGTGCGGCCGTCAGCAGAGATTCCGTTTCTCTGTTCAGGTTTCCTTTTCTTAGCCATGCCCAGCTGTTTTCATTGGCTTCATCGCTTGTCAGTCTTATAAAGCGTCCATGTAGTTGTTTTTCTTCCCACTTTTCCTTTCTTGTCTTTTTGTTTCTGGGTTCAGTGCTTCCGGGGTTGTTTGTTGGGCTGGTGTCTCTTGCTGTGGTGATCAGTCTTTCCGTGTTCTGGGTTACATATTTCTCCAGCTCTTTTTTGGTGTCTTCCACACAGTCTTCTATACTTACCAGTCCTCTACCTCCTTCATTTCTTTTCACGTAGAGTCTGTCCGTGTCGTCTTTTGGGTGCAGTGCATTGTGCATAGTCATTAGTTTTCTAGTTCTTTGGTCAAGGTGCCTGAGTTCTTCTTTGGTCCAGCTTATGAATGGTCCAGAGTATCTTATTAGTGATACAGCCCATGTGTTTATCCCTTTTACTAGATTTCTGCTATATAGTTTAGTTTCTAAGAGTTTCAAATTTTATTATTATTATTATTATTATTATTATTATTATTATTATTATTATTATTATTATTATTATTATTGTTATTGTTATTGTTATTGTTATTATTATTATTATTATTATTATTATTGTTATTGTTATTGTTATTGTTATTGTTATTATTGTTATTGTTATTGTTATTGTTATTGTTATTGTTATTGTTATTGTTGTTGTTGTTGTTGTTGTTGTTGTTGTTGTTGTTGTTGTTGTTGTCGTCGTCGTCGTCGTCGTCGTCGTTCTTTTTTGAACCTCAGTGACAATAAGTATCCTCATGATTCCAGTACTCTTCGAGCCTACCCAATAGAGGTCTGCATGGTGCTCTCCCTCCTCACTCGTCGTCGTCGTCGTCGTCGTCGTCGTCGTCGTCGTCGTCGTCGTCGTTGTTGTTATTGTTGTTATTATTATTATTATTATTATTATTATTGTTGTTGTTATTGTTGTTATTGTTATTATTATTATTATTATTATTATTATTATTATTATTATTATTGGTGTTGTTGTTTGCTGCTGCTAGTTCTCATAGATCTTATTTCGAGCACTCGCTCATTGGAAACAGCAGGTGGTGTTCTCTGGAGTCCGAATGACCGTTTCCTTCGATAACCACTGCAAATCAATTCGCGTTCTTGCAACAGTCGTTTACCATCGATTTCTCACTAATACCCGCCGTCGATTCTTTTTTGAACCTCAGTGACAATAAGTATCCTCATGATTCCAGTACTCTTCGAGCCTACCCAATAGAGGTCTGCATGGTGCTCTCCCTCCTCACTCTTTCCATCCTCCATGACGATTCATGATCATTTTTATTGTGCTACCAACCAATGCTGGTACAACCGCGTTTATATATATATATATATATATTTTTTTTTTTTGGGGGGGGGGGGGCAGATTATGTGATTTCTGCCTAAAACTATTTCGGTTTATCGGTAATTCTACGGCGTTATCTGGTTATGTGATTTGGCTTCCAAACTCGATGTTTTAAAAAAAAAAATATTTCAGCTTTTTTCATCATTGTCGTTCGCTGTATCGTGTCAATCCTCCCTTTAATTCCAATTTCTCCTGGTCTGCTATTACAGTGATCTTCTTTATGTTCTATATTCTTTTCAGTCTTCTGGTAAGCTCCATATATTTGCTTAGTCTCATTGACCTTAAACCTTTGACCTGCTGGTATTGCGAACTCTACTATTTCGCATGTTTTTTTCTTGTTGACTATTGTTACGTACGATCTTCTTGCTTGAATGAGTTTGTCTGTTTTTATTTCCATATCTTAGAGAATTTTACGTCTTTAATTTCCAAATTATGGCTCTGGCTTATGCTTTTGTCATTTGTTTAGATGTTCAAAGCGCGTTTGTTTGCATAGTTCCCAGTAAAGCACCATCCCAACCCAGTCATGTCTGTTTTTGAATTAATTTTAAGCTAGTTTGCTGCATTCACTTATGATGTGGGTTACCGTTTCGTCTCTTTGCTCAGAGTATACAATTATTGTTTCCTGTGTTTTATCTATCTTAGCTTTTATATAGTCTAAGTAATTTTCATTGAATGAAACTTCTCCGACTTCGTATGCAACCGCCGAGTTTTGCTGCTCTCGGTGTCTGGGGTAACGATACCTTGAAGTAAATTGAATGATAGAATATGCCCGAAGTAATTTTCATTAAATGGTAAAATATTTCTAGAAGTAAATTTCATTGAATGGTAGAATATTCTTAGCAGTAATTTACATTAAATGAAAGAATATGATTCTAATAATGTTCCAAGAATGGCCATATATTCTGTACTCGTTCGTCCTGGAAGTAGATGCCTGAGGCCGGGCGAAATTAAGATTTTTCTTTGTCACATGATGGGTTGCTATTGAAGGCTTAACATGCGCTTGGGTTTTAAAATAGGAGTTACGAAACATACGACAAGTTTATTAAGATATTCCTTAATGAAATTGTCCTAACCGCCGGGACAGCTATTTTAAAACACAACCGGAAGTGAAAACTTCGACAATGTAAGATGTCATTTTTTTTGTAAAAGCCTGCTGCTTTTATTTGTCAGCGAAATGCGTTTTAGTCTCATCTTTTCCTTATTTCTAATATTTTACGCATCACAATGAGTAAATATTTTAACATTTAATTTTAACTTTAAAAATATATTTGTATATTCTTTGTCTACCTGTATCTGTTTTTCTCTCTCCCGATCGCACTCCAACAGACAGAGTTTCATTTTAAATACCCTGTTTTGGAACGCATTTACGTATTTTGTATTGGCTCAGATTATACAAAATGTTGCTGTCAAATGATGATTGGTCTCTTTTATTAGAAACTGTGTTCGCATTGGCCAAGCCATTGTTAGACAAATAAGCTGCCAGCTTTTAGAGAATAATCGACATTCTCCATTAGAAATCTAACCACGCGTTCGCTCTTTCTTACCACAACGAAGGTGTCCGATAATCGGACACTCTATTGTCAAAGAAAACAACAGAACATGATATACGCATACTAATCAAGACAGGAGTTGCCTTCTTGGGCCTCCTGCCAAATCAACAGAATAAGATTCACTAATGTATATATACCACGTGGGAATGAAAAATGGAAAGGAGCGACGGATGTATGAAGAGAGACAAGTATGAATTTAATGTAGAAACATTCGAACAAAACTGCAAACATGCCTAAATTAATAATCGCTCCCTACATTAGCACCTCTCTTTTGTGTGCACACACAAAATCTTGTCTGATGTTTGTACACTCTGCTATATTTGGACCAATCGATTGATTTAAGAAAACATGTGTATCATAGCTTCGTTATTTTATTTCTCCGTAGATTAGTTCAAACGGACGATATGCGAAATACTCTCGGCTGATTCGCTTTGGCAACCAATTTTTAAAGAGTATTTCGAAGCATCTATAAAAATAATACGCTAAGGAATTTCAAGCTTGTACGTACATTATCACCTTTCACATCCATTTACTTTAATGAGATCGCCCGATTTCTAAAGATGAAATGACATGCAAAAAAGTAATTGAAAATGTACTGACGTTGTAAAGGTAAAAGTTCTACCTTTACCCATTTTCAAATGAATTATTCCAAAATTGAATTATGCTGTCCCGTTTCAACTTTCAAAATCTACTTTTTGAATTTTTTTTTTACTTTAATACACATCCGAATGTAACAATGTAAAATAAATGAAACAGGAAAGAAGAGACATATTTGTTTTATTTATTTAAATTTTAGCTGACAATAACAATTATTTTTACGGAAGAAGAAAGCTACAATATTCTTTTGTATATCATTAAACCTCGGATGCATGAGATATATTAGTATAAACTGTATATTATTCCGATAAATATGAGGTGGTGAGTGTGAAATTATTAAAAACGCAAACTGTCGATCTGGGTGTGCCGGGTTCGAATCAAGTCTGTTCCATGGCCTCATTTTCACTTATGAATGTTTTGCCACCTCTATCAGATCCATCTTGTAAGTACCACATAAGAAATGCCAACAACAAAAGTAAGCCAGTGAGAAAGTCGTGCCATTCTAATTCATACGAATTTATTTTTATACGGGTAGATGAAGAAAGAACGTGTGGGATTTCCACGGGTCTCACTATTGTTCTATCATTCGACAAAACTTTGAATCATATCCTATCATTCAATGAACTAACCCAAAAATTAAAGACCACCCGGTGGTTACAAACAGACTCTTCGAAGACTTTCATCCTTCATATAAGCAATTCCGATTCTACTAAACAGACGAGACTCAACTGGGCTGGAATCTCCATTGACAGACAAATTTAATACCTAGCCGAGGTTCGCCTTGACATCATTCTGGCAACCTAGGGACTGACTTAAACCATCAGACCCTTCTTTGTCAAAATGAGATATGGCCCGGCTCGTTCGTAAGAGTTGCATCCTCCCAGGTATTACCGTTCTTGAGTGTGGGTTGGTTTGTTGTCGATCGCCTAAGGCGCCCCCACCGAATAATGCTTGACGGATCCGTTCATGGCTATTCCTGTATCCGACAAAATTTTTCCCTCGAGGGAGCTTGTTCTCCCCAACTTTCCGGTAATGGGCCACATAAGATCGACCAAAACCTCAACCGAACTTGACGGTCAACTCGACTTTTTGAACAGGAAACTTGATAAAGACGCCTCCCTATGGCATCAGAATGCCATCATCACTAGCCCCCGCTCAATGACCGACCTGTCATTATCGTAGTAGGGACAGTGGTAACGTGATAGTGTCAGATCTATACGGCCTGAAACTGTGGTTGCTGCCAGGGTCACCATGGCGGACAGCTCTGGCACCCAGCGGTATTAGGGCTGAAAACCGGCTAACAGGGCTTAAGTGAAAATCCAAAAGGAGTCACCGTCAGTGTCGTCCTCAAGTCGTCTCTTCCTTTGTGTGTGGCAAACAATGACGTGTCAAGAACGGGACCTCAAACCCATGGAGTGACTTTGCAATGTTGTTTCTACGCATACGTAATCACCATTTCATTGTGTTTATCCGAGCTAAACCTTCTTCGACTTCGTATGCAACCGCTCACCCTTGCTGCTCTCTGTGTCTGGGGAACCAACGAGGAGGACTTCGCACAGATCAGATAATCCGGAGCCATCACTTTCCTTAGGTACTATCTAGAGAATTGACGGAGGTTGATCCCTAAAACTCGATAGCCAGTCGACACTCTGATTCTCAAAGTGGACTAGTTTATATAATGTTTTTGGACGCCCATTCATCCATTTCTAAACGTCAATTCTGCGATTACGCATTCGCTGGCAATATAGCCACATTCCTTTAGGCGTTTATTTAGAGACGGGTGTATTTGCGTCTGCAGATGACTGTAGCGTTGCTGCTTTGTCGGTTGTTATTGTGTTTCCATTAGTGTCCGGATCGCGGGGTAACGACTTTACATACATAACAATCCAAGTAGGAACACAGAAATAAATAAGAGAGACAAACGGTTGATGTGTGCGCTCCGGTCACTTCCTTCGTAAGAGGTCGATTGACACGTAAGCATTTATTTATATAGCATGAGAAATATACAAAGGAGATAACTACAGATAATTACAGAATGACTAATGTAAGGGAGGTAATTAGGATAGTATTTGGATTCGCGTATCTCGGGTGTAAACATAGTTGCCGTTTTCAAATGCACGACACTACACACCTCTCCACCTCCATTAAGTGTACGCGTGCGTACGTATGATAAGGGGAGGGAGCACAGTCCATTATTGTCCATCACTTATGTATGCAATATGTCCATGAGGATTCTCTGATTTCAAGGGGAACCCTCAAAGTAAATTTCACCGATTAAACAATTGTTGTCTCAGTCAAGGAGGAATCGTTTTTTTTCTGTTCTTTTTTGCAAAATACATAAGTGAAGACTAACTTACGTCGTCTGCAGGATGGGGAGGGGAAATCGACTTTCGATTCTTCAGAATCAGAATCTGTTTCTGATTCCTATTCTCTCTTTTTCAGGGGAGCTGTCCGAATTTGTCCGCGTGAAGAGTTGTCTTGGGTTGAACGTTGAAACCCTCGTCTTTCTTTCCCTGTCTACATGTGTCACTGCTTTTCCTTTTCTTCCCCGCGCATTGCTGCCACGTGGGCGTGGATCGTCACGGTTCTGATAGATCTGGTGGCTTTTTCTTTTTTGAGAAAAGCTGAGGAATCGAAGGTGTTAGATTCCGGTTCTGAACTGTGCGCTTCACTGATAAAACTGGTTGCTTACCTTTTTTCTTCTCTGAAAAGAGTCATACCAGTTATGTTGATTTCTTCCTTCAGTGTTCTTTGGATTATTTCGTTTCATTCGAAGTGTTTATGGCATTACCTGCTGATCAACTAGACCATTGCCCTCGCGTTTCTTTACTTTAACTTCGGTAACTTTGCTTGTCGTCTGCTCGGTGGGCACTGTATAGAGACTATCTGTATCCTTCATGTTGCCTTCGTTCTTGTCCTTTCTGCCAAGGTACGTGCCACCTTTTGGGACTTTGTCAGCTCTTTTCTTATGTAGTAGAATCATGTCTGTGCTTGAGTATCTGAATGTTTTTCGGGTAATACCTTCTTCTGTTCTTTGTCTCTGATACGGACTCTTCGAATGATTTGGGGGGCGACATCGGAGTTTGGCCGAAATTGTCTATGTTCTCGTCTTTAGTTTCGGCCAGGGACTTGCATGTCTTTTCAGTATCTGAAGGTTTCCGTGCAAAACTTTCATCGTTTTTTTTTTTTTTTTTTTTTGGCACGGGCTCTTCGAAAGGTTCTGGAGCAACATCAAAGTTTGGTCAAAATTGTCTCTCCATTCACTCCGTGTGTTCTGTTCTTTCGTTTCTTCGTATAGTTCAGTTTTTGTTTTCGTTTCGTTTCTTCGTATAGTTCAGTTTTTGTTTTCGTTTCGTTTCGTTTCTTCGTATAGTTCAGTTCTTGTTTTCTGAATATTTCTTCGTTTTTTTTTTAAACGTGAGTTTCTTTGTTTAAAATTCTCGTCGCCATTTGTAGCGTTGCTACTTTGTCGGTTGTTATTGTGTTTCCATTAGTGTCCGGATCGCGGGGTAACGGCTTCACATACATAACAATCCAAGTAGGAACACAGAAATTAAAACAAGAGACAAACAGTTGATTCGTGCGCTCCGATCGCTTCGTTCGTAAGAGGTCGATCGACACGTAAGCATTTATTTATATAGCATGAGAAATATACAAGGGAGATAATTACAGAATGACTAATGTAAGGGAGGTAATTAGGATACTATTTGGATTCGCGTATCTCGGTGTAAACATTGTTGCCGTTTCCAAATGCACGACACTACAATAACCTGTGCAGTAAACCATTGCAGATGTTTGCATCAAATCATCAGATATTTTATTTGCCGAAGAGTTATGTTTCCGTGTGAATCAACCGTGTCAATAAACCGCATTTTGTTACTTTCGGCCAGGTGTGTGTCTGTGTCGAATATGTTTGATTCTCGCCAGTTTCCATTTACGATACACTAGATCCGATATTCAACACAACTGCATAACTGTTTTTTTTTCCACAAACTACTAAATGCAACTTTCTTCTCATAGCTATTACAACTGCATGCGCGGCATGCTGCACGTATTTGTTTGATCATTTACCAAGTCTTCGTTTTATTGTATGTGTTCCTCTAACTCTTTCTGTTGACAAACTATTCAACCACGCTACTAATAAATACAGTATACCCCCTCAAATAAAATGCCATCTATGGACTTGTTAATAAAATCCATAATCCTCTCTGCAATCCAACCATATTTGGTAGAAATAACGTTACCTCTATGACTGACTTGCCCACCAGTTTTCAATCATAAATGTTCAACAGTCTTTGTTATATCGCCGTTCAATGATATTTGAGACCACTTTGGTGATGGTCGCCCTAGTAGAAGGTGTGATCCTGAATGGTGTTCACACTCAATTGATCTTAATCCCTCTAATTTTTTCCTGTTGGGTTATCGCAAAGATAATGTATCTAAAAACAAGCTATAACAGAAAAAATGAGAGAGGGGTTAGGGTTAGGGTTAGGGTTAGGGCTAGGGTTAGGGTTAGGGTCAGAGTTAGGGTTAGGGTTAGGGTTAGGGTCAGGGTCAGGGTTAGGGTTAGGGTTAGGGTCAGGGTTAGGGTTAGGGTTAGGGTCAGGGTTAGGGTTAGGGTTAGGGTTAGGGTTAGGGTCAGAGTTAGGGTTAGGGTCAGGGTCAGGGTTAGGGTTAGGGTTAGGGTTAGGGTCAGGGTCAGGGTCAGGGTTAGGGTCAGGGTCAGGGTTAGGGTTAGGGTTAGGGTTAGGGTTAGGGCTAGGGTTAGGGTTAGGGTCAGAGTTAGGGTCAGGGTTAGGGTTAGGGTTAGGGTTAGGGTTAGGGTTAGGGTTAGGGTCAGGGTTAGGGTTAGGGTTAGGGTTAGGGTTAGGGTCAGGGTTAGGGTTAGGGTTAGGGTCAGAGTTATTTATAATCGTGCACGTCGTCTCTAATTAGTGAACGGTGAAATCTAGGATTTTGCATGTTTTTCTTTTTTGTTTACTATTATCGCACCATTGTTCTTGCTTGGACGAGTTTGTCCGTTTGCTCCTCAGAGGATGTAGTGCTTCTTATTTTCAAATACTGTCTATGATTTATGTGTGTACCATTTGTTTGCATGTTCAAAATGAAGACGTCTTCATAGTTGTCGGTGTACTGTCTTCCCCATGCAGTCGTGTCGATTTTGTATTCTTCTGGGGCTAGTGTGCTGCATTCACTTATTATGTAATTTACTGTTTCGTTACTTAATCCACTTCAACTTTCTTTCTCTTTTTTTTTTACGTAGAATCGGTCAGTATAATCCTTCGAGTGTAGTGCATTGTTCATGGTCATTAGTTGCTTAGTCTTCTGATCATGGTGTTAGAGTTCTTTTATCCAGCCTATGAATAGTCTAGAATATCTTACTAGGGATATTGTCCAGGTATTTATTCCTTTTTCTCTAGTTTCTACTAAATAATTTGATTTCTCAGAGTTTTCTTTGTTTTCTTTTCACATATTTTCTTTAATTTCTGTCGATCTTTTTATCTCCAGAACTCCCACATATTTATGAGCGTCTTGTTTACCAAGTGCCATTCTTGTTTTGGGTAATACCATTCTCTCAGCTGTCTTCATCTTTCCTCCTTTTATCTCTAGTAATACACCACCACGACCACCACCACGACCACCACCACCACAACTATTATTATTATTATTATTATTATTATTATTATTATTATTATTATTATTATTATTATTATTATTATTATTATTATTATTATTATTATTATTATTAGGAGTAATCACACTATTCATCGTCAGTAATTGTTCACCGACAACAACCGGTGATGCTCCCTGGAGTCTGAGTGACAATATCTTTTCGATCACAACCGCAAATGACTTTGCAGTATCGCAACAGCCGCCTACCATTGACTTCTCTCTGGTAACGACCATTGGTCTACTCTGGTATTTGGATGGCAATAAAAATCCATAAGATCCCAGTACTCTCGACCTCTTCCAGTGGAAGCCTGGTCAGTGCTCTCTCTCCTCGGTCTTCGCATCCCCCTTGACCATTCACGACTATTTTGTGTAGTATAAGCCGAGGCTGGTGCCATCACTTTTTTGGGGGTGGGTGGGGGTATTTTATGTACTTTCTTGCAGTTTCTGTTCCTTGGGTCTTGTGGTGATGTTCTTTCTTTGTTTGTTTTTTTCCTATTGCAACTTGCATGTGGCTGATTAGTTTTATGTGGGTTGGTTTCCTCATTCCAGGATTTTCCTTAAGATTTCAGCTGTTTTCATCATTGTCGTCCGTTGTATGGTCTCAGTATTCCCTTTGATTCCAATGTCTCCCAGTCTTTTTTTCCAGGGTTTTCGGGACTGTTCCTAGTGCTCCTACGATTTTTGGTATTATATTGACCTTTTTTATGCTCCATAGGCCTTTCAATTTTCTGGCAAGTTCCGTGTATTTGCTTCGTTTTTCTGTTTTCTTTGATGTTCACTCTGTTTTCTGGTACGGCAAAATCTACGATTTGGCACGATTTTTCCCTGTTGTAGACTATTATTACGCCCGGTCTCATTGCTTGTATGAGTTTATCTGTTTGCAACTCTATGTCCCAGAGGAATTTGTGATTGATGTTTTCCAGGGCTGTCTCTGGTTTATGTTTGTGCGATTTGTCCACGTGTTCAAAATGCAGTCGTTTGCATGAATTATCATTATTTGTACTCATTAGGAGTTATCACACAGGTCATTGTCAGTGATTGATCACCGACCACAACCGGTGGTGTTCCCTAGAGTCTGAGTGACAACAAGCCTCCCCAGATTTCAAGTACCCTCCACCTCTTTTCGATAGTCACCGCAAATGACCTTGCAGTATCGCAACAGCCGCTTACCGTTGATTTCTCGCTGATATTATTATTATTATTATTATTATTATTATTATTATTATTATTATTATTATTATTATTATTATTATTTCTATAACGCGACTGTATATGTTTCCCAATTAGTATATGCACATAATGCACATTGTCCTCTTACATGGGCGTTAAGTTCGATTTATTCTAATCTGAATACATTAGAATAGACTAAAATAACATAATTTAGCATCTACAAACTTCGAAATAGTCATTCCATATACGTTTAATTTTTATTTATATTTATATATGAGTAATTTATCTTTATTCGTATTTATACATTAGTGATTTATTTTTATTTGTATTAATACATTAGTCATTTATTTTTATTTGTATTAATACATTAGTAATTTATTTTTATTTGTATTAATACATTAGTCATTTATTTTTATTTGTATTAATACATTAGTCATTTATTTTTATTTGTATTTATACATTAGAAATTTATTTTTATTTGTATTAATACATTAGTAATTTATTTTTATTTGTATTAATACATTAGTCATTTATTTTTATTTGTATTAATACATTAGTCATTTATTTTTATTTGTATTAATACATTAGTAATTTATTTTTATTTGTATTTATACATTAGTCATTTATTTTTATTTGTATTAATACATTAGTAATTTATTTTTATTTGTATTAATACATTAGTCATTTATTTTTATTTGTATTAATACATTAGTCATTTATTTTTATTTGTATTTATACATTAGAAATTTATTTTTATTTGTATTAATACATTAGTAATTTATTTTTATTTGTATTAATACATTAGTCATTTATTTTTATTTGTATTAATACATTAGTCATTTATTTTTATTTGTATTAATACATTAGTAATTTATTTTTATTTGTATTTATACATTAGTCATTTATTTTTATTTGTATTAATACATTAGTAATTTATTTTTATTTGTATTAATACATTAGTAATTTATTTTTATTTGTATTAATACATTAGAAATTTATTTTTATATTCGTATTTATACATTAGTAATTTATTTTTATTTGTATTAATACATTAGTAATTTATTTTTATTTGTATTAATACATTAGTCATTTATTTTTATTTGTATTAATACATTAGTCATTTATTTTTATTTGTATTAATACATTAGTCATTTATTTTTATTTGTATTAATACATTAGTAATTTATTTTTTATTTGTATTAATACATTAGTCATTTATTTTTATTTGTATTTATACATTAGTGATTAATTTTTATTTGTATTTATACATTAGAAATTTATTTTTATTTGACTTCTCTCTGGTAACGACCATTGGTCTACTCTGGTATTTGGATGGCAATAAAAATCCATAAGATCCCAGTACTCTCGACCTCTTCCAGTGGAAGCCTGGTCAGTCATTTATTTTTATTTGTATTAATACATTAGTCATTTATTTTTATTTGTATTAATACATTAGTAATTTATTTTTATTTGTATTTATACATTAGTGATTAATTTTTATTTGTATTTATACATTAGAAATTTATTTTTATTTGTATTAATACATTAGAAATTTATTTTTATTTGTATTAATACATTAGTCATTTATTTTTATTTGTATTAATACATTAGTCATTTATTTTTATTTGTATTAATACATTAGATATTTATTTTTATTTGTATTAATACATTAGTGATTAATTTTTATTTGTATTAATACATTAGTCATTTATTTTTATTTGTATTAATACATTAGTCATTTATTTTTATTTGTATTAATACATTAGTTATTTATTTTTATTTGTATTTATACATTAGTGATTAATTTTTATTTGTATTTATACATTAGAAATTTATTTTTATTTGTATTAATACATTAGAAATTTATTTTTATTTGTATTAATACATTAGTCATTTATTTTTATTTGTATTAATACATTAGTCATTTATTTTTATTTGTATTAATACATTAGTCATTTATTTTTATTTGCATTAATACATTAGTCATTATTTTTATTTGTATTAATACATTAGTCATTTATTTTTATTTGTATTAATACATTAGTCATTTATTTTTATTTGTATTAATACATTAGTCATTTATTTTTATTTGCATTAATACATTAGTCATTATTTTTATTTGTATTAATACATTAGTCATTTATTTTCATTTGTATTAATACATTAGTCATTTATTTTTATTTGTATTAATACATTAGAAATTTATTTTTATTTGTATTTATACATTAGTAATTTATTTTTATTTGTATTAATACATTAGTCATTTATTTTTATTTGTATTAATACATTAGTAATTTATTTTTATTTGTATTAATACATTAGTGATTAATTTTTATTTGTATTTATACATTAGAAATTTATTTTTTATTTGTATTAATACATTAGAAATTTATTTTTATTTGTATTAATACATTAGTCATTTATTTTTATTTGTATTAATACATTAGTCATTTATTTTTATTTGTATTAATACATTAGTCATTTATTTTTATTTGCATTAATACATTAGTCATTATTTTTATTTGTATTAATACATTAGTCATTTATTTTTATTTGTATTAATACATTAGTCATTTATTTTTATTTGTATTAATACATTAGAAATTTATTTTTATTTGTATTTATACATTAGTAATTTATTTTTATTTGTATTTATACATTAGTAATTTATTTTTATTTGTATTAATACATTAGTAATTTATTTTTATTTGTATTAATACATTAGTCATTTATTTTTATTTGTATTAATACATTAGTCATTTATTTTTATTTGTATTAATACATTAGTCATTTATTTTTATTTGTATTTATACATGAGTAATTTATATTCGAAGTAAAAATCAATGAATAAAATAAGTTGTTACGAAAATCATACAATACACGCTATTTACATTTTGAAGCATACAGAGAAAATGCTTTAAATTTACGTGTTCATACACAAAGCAGATGTTCTTATGTGAGCAACTTGGTATAGTCTTGGGTCACACACATTTTGCGCGTGTGTTATGAGCGTGCGTGTTTGTTAGCGAAGCGGAATTTGCGTGAACGCGCGCCGGTATAAAATCATACGAGTAAAAGGATTGATTTTGTGTGTGTTCGCTTTGAGTCCCGTGATTCCTTGCCAGAGTGAGCCGAAAGTAAGTCGATAAAATCAATGTCCATCTGCCTCGTTTCTTCGTTTCCGAAAATCTAATTTTTATTCTACGCACGGCTTGTTCATAACTAGTCTCGTCGCGATACACTTCGTCTCTTCCAAACTGTACACCATCAGTTATGCCATATATTTGCGGAATGTAGACAATTATTTCGAAAAGATTTCGTAGTCGTTTGTGCTACCAAACTCGTTAGATAACAAATAATTAATATTTATAAAATTTGTTAATGTTAATTTACAAATTATACTTTAGCTTTTTTCATGGTATAACTGAAAATGTTTTTAAAAAAAAACAAGAAAGAAAAGATCTTGGTATTACAACCCGATGTTCATTTTCGTTATTAAATATGTGATTGAAAATCTATCTATCTATCTATCTATCTATCTATCTATCTATCTATCTATCTATCTATCTATCTATCTATCTATCTACTAAAACACAATGCATGTTGTTATTTTGTTTTTTCTTTGTTCGCGGGCAGAGATGATGACGTCATTGTTTTATGACGTCATCCATTAAAACAGAGGTGTGGATAACCGTGCAAAGTGGATGATGTCACTAATGGATGACGTCATCGATTGAAACAGATCGACATAACCGTGCACAGTGGATGTCGCCATTCTGTTAAACTGGAAAGAGAGAGAGAGAGAGAGAGAGAATAGGAAGGGGGAGAGGAGGAGACAGAGGGGTGAGCGAAAGAGAGAGCGGGAGAGAGAGGGTGAGATAAAGAGAGAGAGAGAGAAAGAGAGAAAGAGAGAGAAAGAAAGAGAGAGAGAGAAAGTGAGAGAGAAAGAGAGAGAGAGAAAGAGAGAAAGAGAGAGAGAAAGAGAGAGAGAGAGAAAGAGAGAAAGAAAGAGAAAGAAAGAGAGTAAGAGAAAGTGAGAGAGAAAGAGAGAGAGAAAGAGAGAAAGAGAAAGTGAGAGAGAAAGAGAGAAAGAGAGAGAGAGAGAAAGAGAGAGAGAGAGAGAGAGAAAGAGAGAGAGGGAGAGAGATCCTTCATGACGTTTTATCTAGACGAACCGTATAGACCCCTGGGGCTCTAGTATACTTACGAAAGTATGTGGATCTTGCTTGGTTTTTATCTGGCTTACTTGCTCGTTTGTCACCGTACACAGTAAATGATGTAATGAAAAGCGCCGTGCACACTAGATGACATCATAAAATGCGAATGAAGTAAATAAATGGAAATTTATAGAAGAAGTAGGACGAGACGAATGACGTAAATAATTAAAAAAAGAAAAAGAGGAGAGGGGGAAGAGAGAGAGAGAGAGAGAGAGAGAGAGAGAGAGAGAGAGAGAGAGAGAGAGAGAGAGATGGAGAGATAAGGGAGATAGGGGAAGAGAGAGAGAGGGAAATATAATAAATACTGATCCAACAGTCAACGAGTATCTAGTACCTATCTATCTTTTTTCTTACTTTAATTTACCCCAAACAAGGCATATTGCCACTAAATCTTAAGACGCTACTCTGGGCCTTTTGGCTAAGATCAAAGTGTAGTATCTGTTCCGATGGATACTACACCCCATAGACTAGTATTGTCTTGGCCTTCGGGGCTTGATTCCGCCGGTCTATGGATCTGTCCTGTGCAGTTCTAGGAGGTCAACCCTCCCAGGCTTTGCTTCCCCTCTTTGGGGAGGAGTAAGTTTATTGCTTACTGCCCGAGGCACCCCTACCGGGGAATGCCGACGGGGCTGCCCAGGCAATTTTTAATGGCCAGAGTGCTCACTTTCTCGGGCGCTGGCTTTTCAAACCCCACTTTCCCGACCCGACCGTGGGTCACATCTTACTTGTGGGAGTAAGATAAAACTGGCCTTGTGCCTAACCTCCTGGAGAGGAGGTAAATAAATACTCTGGTAGAAATCAGATTTTAGAGTGGAGACAACCAGGGTGTACAGCTGGACAGCAATATGCTTGTTCACATTACATTTAAATTTCTGCATATTTGTACAGTTTGGGGAAACAAGTAACAGGGAGGGAATTCCAAATGTAAGCGGCCCGAGAAAAGAAGCCATTATAGTAGAAAGTTTTTCAGGCATCTATGAACCTCTACGGTGCAGGGATGGTATTTTGCTACTAATCAGGTGGATAGTGAGGATTTACGTTGACGAGGTACAAGTGAAGTATGTTCATCGGAGCACATTCTGTGCAAGTACTTGTGAAACAGGCATAGAAATGCGACGATGCAAAAGAGGCTGGAGGTTGGCAGACAGTGCGGAGCCTATTAGGTTAGACATTCTTTTTTTTCCACCTTGTCCAAAAGGGAGAGACAAGTGGTTGGTGAACCAGCCCAGATGTGACAACAACACCCCATGCACGGTCGAATTAGGCTTTCTAGAGATATAGGATACTGGCAGATGTAACGAGTTTTCTAGCCTGGTAAAGGGAGACTACCTTATTTGCAGCAGACTTTGCAACATCCATGTACTTATTCCAACTCATGTTGCCCGAGAATATCAATCCAAGGAGTTTTAAAGCTGCACTCTCGGGAAGGGGGCTATCTGCACTGATAAACGTTGGTTGAACACGTTTCTTGGAGTTGTTTATAGAGAGGAGCTTCGTCTTAGTAGCATAAAATGTGACCACCCATTTTTGGCTCCATTCTACTATCTATTATTAGAAATACCTTAGTTCTAGGATTGAGTTATGCTTTTAAAAAGTTTTAACTTTTCTAATTCGCCGTAATTTATAATTAACTGAAAAGTCATCCATATCTCTCTTAGCTATCTATGTATTTCTCTCCGCCCACACTTAACGTTGATTCGGTCAATCTCTGATATTTTTTTGATAGGTGCATTTAAAGGAATCTCTTTTTTTCAGTTAATTTATATACGTTTTTGTTGTGTGTACGTATGTAAATGGTATGACAGAATAATAAGTCTCTTTACTTCTATATTAGAATAATAAAGAATAATAATAATAGTTCTTATATAACAAGAACAACATCAACAATAATAATAATAATAATAACAATAATAATAATAATAATAATAATAATAAATAATAATAATAATAATAATAAATAATAATAATAATAATAAATAATAATAATAATAATAAATAATAATAATAATAATAATAATTAATGATAATAATGACAATGATAATAATAATGATAATAATAATAATAATAATAATAATAATGATAATAATAATAATGATAATAATAATAACAATAATAATAATAATAATAATAATAATGATAATAATAATAATGATAATAATAATGATAATGATAATAATAATAATAATAATAATAATAATAATAATAATAATAATAATAATAATAATAATAATAAAGTAAAGAGATTTATTTTAGTTATGCAATAAATATGTCCTAAATATTTTAGACATTTTCTACAATCAAAATCATGTAATGAATTTTGTGCAAAATTAGAATAAGGATTCTAGACATAAGGTTTACTATCATTATATCTTGATCAGTGATTACCGATTCTGTTCTAAATTCCCGATTCAAATACAATTACCGATTGAAGGCCGACACGGCGGCTCTGCTCGCCGAAACAAGGAAGCGCGGAAAATACAGCTCGCTCACTGACCGTTTCGTCTTCCAACCAATTTCAGTGGGAACGTCGGGTGTGCTTGGCCCCGAGACTGTTAAATCTTTTCAGGACATTGGACGGAGGATTTCAACGTCTTGGTACGAGTCCCGTGAGTCAGCCTAGTTGCTCCAACGCATCTCCCTGGCTATCGTTAGTGGCAACGCTATGTCAGTAACGGCGGCGTCACTTCCGTTCTAATCGCCATCTGTTGACTCTCTCTTTCTTTCTCTCCCACTCTTTATCTACCTATGTCTGTATCTGTCTCTTTGCTTCTCTTTCTTTCTTTCCCCCACTCTATCTACCTATGTCTGTATCTGTCTCTTTGCTTCTCTTTCTTTCTCTCCCCCACTCTATCTACCTATGTCTGTATCTGTCTCTTTGCTTCTCTTTCTTTCTCTCCCCCTCTCTATCTACCTATGTCTATATCTGTCTCTTTGCTTCTCTTTCTTTCTCTCCCCCACTCTATCTACCTATGTTTGTATCTGTCTCTTTGCTTCTCTTTCTTTCTCTCCCACTCTCTATCTACCTATGTCTGTATCTGTCTCTTTGTTTTTCTTTCTTTCTCTCCCCCTCTCTATCTACCTATGTCTGTATCTGTCTCTTTGCTTCTCTTTCTTTCTCTCCCCCTCTCTATCTACCTGTCTGTATCTGTCTTTTTGCTTCTCTTTCTCTCACACACATATGTGAACCAAACTATCGTAATTACCGATTCTGATTTCAATAACGAAAGCGCACTAAAGAACACAGCCACAGCATAAAAATTAATCATCTGTGCGACTATAAACCCCTATCGAAGAGTTTATTAAATTGCGTCGATTGATGGTCGTCTATATACAAATTTTCTGACGTTTGGAGCTTTTCCTATTGGAAAGTTTTTCCTAAAAAGAACAACGCTTATTCATGAGGTTAAAATGAAATATACCAAAATTATGTTTACAAAAATCAACTAACAATTTGTTTACGTCAGAGTTTTTAGTATAATATTGCGCTGGAAAAAAAATCTATAAAAAACGGATATATTCATTTTTTGTATCTCACCGATAAGTTATAAAAAAACAATGCACATTGGTAAACTTGTAGATAAATCAATTTGCTTTCGTATGATAGGATTTTATGGATTTATTGCGATCTTATAAGGATCGTTCCGACGAATCTGCCGCCGGAGGTGTAATTCCACCCCAAAGAATTTGACCCACCCGATGCTTTTTTTTTCTTAACCCTGAAGGATTTTAGCCAGATGTTTTTGTATTAACTTTTCTGACATTAATTTGATATCTGACACTGAATAAGTTTATTATTGACAAACGATTTATTGATAATTTTCGTCCATCTTATGGAAAATATTTTTTCTGAAAAAAACAAAACAAAAAAACTTAATTAATTAAAAATTACTTAATGCATGTTCATTTTCATTTGAATGAAGTACATATTTCTTCGTAAATTTAATTAACTATTTTCAATTGAAAGGAAGCAAGATTATAATGCTTAAATTTAAACGTATTGGTATAAATAGAGATAACATTGTTAACTAAACATTTGGGAAAAAGTATTTGCTTTTGTTTACAGTTTTGTTTCAAGAAATTAACTATATTGTACGTATTATTTAACAAAGAACGATATCTTAATTATCAGAATTTCCCGAGTCATGAATTGCTGAAGATTCTGGTATCCGATTCTCGGCTTCCGGAAATTTGTCTATAGATCTTTCGTTAACGGCTTATGTGGCATCGTTTAAAGATGAGGAAAAATCCGTGAACAAATCTCCACAACTGTCGACCAATTTTGAATTCTCTCTAGTCTAATTATAGAGAAAAATTACAGAGAAATCTAGGAAAAAATAAAGCCAACAAAATACAACTTTTATTTATCGGACACGTTTTAGGTTTAATTATAATTAAAAGGAGGAGGAAACATGTCCTGTTCTCGATTAAATAACCGTACCTATTTTTTCATTTCTGTTATTGGCGACAATTTCCTTTGCACACAAGAGCATCTTTTTTCATAATTTGCCTAAATAAATGTTATATTTATTAGCAAATAAATAATTCAAAGTGTAGTACCTGTTCTAAGAGTACATTTATCTTTTCGATCCTCAGTCAGTGAAGGAGAAATCCTCCTGTTATTTTTGTCCTTATCCAGACTGCACCTTTTTGGAGAGCTGAATTCCTAACTTTAAAGATTGACCTTGTGCCTAACTCTGCCTTCGTGGTGAGACAAGTAAATAGGATCACAAGTAATTAATAACACACTAAACAAAACCAACCCTCGCCAAAATTAGATTCTATTTATTAGGCGTGAGAAAAACGAAACAACAAACACCCCCCCCAAACAATTTTTTTAGAATTTAGAGTTGGGGATCAGTTTTGTATATAAATTTAACGTAAAATAATCTTTACTTCCAAATTTTTCGGTCAGTTCATTCATTTTTTTACCACGAAGCCTGTCCGACTAGTAATGTTATAAAATTACACGTAAACGTTTAAAAAAGTAGCCACAAAAAACGCACAGAATTTATTTCCCATAGCAAAAGTATTTTTGTTAATTGCCCTAAAACGCTAGAATCGCCTGAAAATGAGGTCTCGTTTTACATTAAATTTACATTTGAAACTGACCCACACTCTAAATTCTAAAATAATTGATTTTAATGTTTTTTTTCTTCCCGCCACATTTTTCAGGGTGTTCACATGTAATCGCCTAAAAAAAAGTACAATCTCATTTTTGTTTAGGAGCGTTCATGATTTAGCTGAGTGTGTTAATCTATAATAATAATAATAATAATAATAATAATAATAATAATAATAATAATAATAATAATAATAATTTGTGGACAAAGAGACGAAACAGTAAATCATATAATAAGTGAATGTAGCAAACTTGCTCAAAAAGAATACAAGAACAGACATGATTGTGTTGGGAAAGTAATACACAGGGAACTGTGTAAACAATTGAATTTCGAATATGCAGACAAATGTTACAAACATAAACCAGAAACAGTACTGGAAAACGAAAAACACAAAATCCTCTGGGATATGGATATACAAACAGATAAACTCATACAAGCAAGGAGACCTGATGTTATTATAATAGACAAAAAGGAAAAATCTTGTAAAATCGTAGACTTCGCCGTTCCAGCAGACAACAGAGTGAAGATCAAAGGCATGGAAAAACGAAGTAAATACACAGAACTATCCAGAGAACTGAAAGGAATATGGAGCATGAAGAAAGTTAGTATAATACCAATAATCGTAGGAGCACTAGGAACAATCCCAAAAAACCTGGAGAAAAGACTGGGAGAAATTGGAATCAAAGGGACTATCGAAACCATACAAAGGACGGCAATGATCAAAACAGCTGCAATCTTAAGGAAAATCCTCGAATGCGGAAACTAACACACATAAGCTACAAAGGCTAACAAGTCACAAGGAATTTACAACGGAGAAAACAAGACCACACGAAGAACACCACAACAAGAGCCAAGGAACAGAAACTGCAAGAAACAGCACTTCATAATCTCCCCCCCCCCAATGAATTACACCGGCCTCAGCTATCACTACACAAAAATGAACCAAGAAACAGAAATTACAAGAAACACTATAAGCTCCTCTCTCTCCCCCACCCCTCCCCCCAAAAACAATTTTAAAAAGAATTTTAAAAAATTCTTCTTTTTTTTTAAATAAGGGAAGAGAAAAGGAAAAGAACAAAAAGAAAAAGAAAAGGAATTGAAAGGAAAAAAATTTAAAATGAAAAAGAAAAATTGATTATTTTATTTATTTATTTATTTATTTATTTATTTTTTTTAATTTAAAGAAATATTATTTTATTCATTTAATTTTTTTAAAACTGGTGCCGGCCTAGGCTGACACCAGACAACATATTTTTTGAGGGTCGAGGAGGATGAGAAGACCGAGGAGGGACAGCACAAACCAGACCTCCACTGGAAAAGTGCAGAGAGTGCTGAGACCTTGGGGAGGCTTGTTTCCACCCAAATCCCAGAAATGACCAATTGTCCTTACCAGCGAGAAATCAATGGTAAGAGACTGTTGCGATACCGCATCGTTATCGAAAAGAGGTGAAGAACACTGGAAGTCTGGGGAGACTTGTTGTCACTCAGACTCCAGGAAATACCACTGGTTGTTGTCGGTGAGCAATCACTGACTATAGTCTGTGTGAGAACTCCTAGTGAGTACAAATAATAATTTCTTATATAGTTCAACCAGGGGTTTTTACCCCACTCTATAGACCGGTATTGTCCGGGCCTTCTGGTCTTGATTTACGCCGGTCTATCGGTTGTCCGTCCTGTGCAGTTCTATGAGGTGCACCCTCCCAGGCTTTGTCTTCTCACCCTTTGAGAGGGGGTTAGTTTATTGCTAATCGCCTGAGGCGCCTCTACCGGGAATGCCGACGGAGCTGCCCAGGCAATTTTTAAATGGCCAGAGTGCTCAAATTCTCGAGCGCTGTTTTTTTCCCACTTTCCCGACCTTGTGTCACATCTTACCTTGTGGAAGGAAGATAAATAGAAATAAGTTCTTATATAGTAAAAGAATCCACTTCCACATGAAAACAATTCGAACTTTCACATGTACCTACATGACGTAAATCATAAATCTACTATGACGTCACGTCGAAGCTATAATTATTTTATTAACGTAATGTTTTCAGATCTATTTACAAAATAATCTAAATTGCTCAGTTTGTAGGACATCAGACTGAACATCGCAAGGTTTCGGTTTCGATTTCCGCTCGTCATTCGTTTTATTTGTTAGGACTTTATTTTTCAGTATTAATGCAATGTTTTCCATTTCTACAAGAAGTTAAATATTTCCATATCGAAATGTATTTCTTATGTTTAAAAAAATGTGACTAATGGACAGACAGAAAGACACACACACAGACAGAAAATGCCACTTATATTATCAGTGGACTAACTGGCTTCGCTGGCTCGCCATCGCTTCACAAAGTTCACGACTTGAAATACTTCAAACACTAATTTAAAATAATAAACTTTTCATTCATAACTTTGTTGTAAATACGAAACAAAAAATATTTCTCACTTATTCATATATAGAGATAGACGTTAACATTTTTGATGATTTCGCTATGAATTTATTTAGCTTTTACATGTGACTGTAAAGAAGGGAAAAGAAAGAACACATACGTTTGCCTGGACGATGGTGTGTGTGAAGAAGGCTGTGTTTTTCACTTACAATTTAGAAATAGATCGTTACTTGTTGAAAATCAACTCAGCCCCTCCGAACGAAAGAAATATTTGAACACAAATGCTAAATATTTGTTCAGAAAATAAAGAAATGTTGTAAAACATAACTATTTTTTTTATATTAAAATCAAAACAATCATTGAATTTTAAAAAATAACAAATGATAGTTAATTAATAAAATGTCCTTTTTAAAAACCAATATGCAAATTAGTCAACCTTGCAACTGATATCGTATATAGATAAGCAGTGCATAAGAAGTTGATGCGTCTCTTGTGTACATTTGAATGAACTTGAAATGGGGTGTTTTGCCTTTACCGTTAGTGCGAGAAACGGACCCAACTTTCGTATTTATTAATTAAGATTAGTTCTATTTATTTAGAACTAAGTAAGTATTAATTATTTTCAATGAAATTAGTCCCTGTTTTGACGCTCACAATTTTCCCTTTTGATAGCAATATTATTCTATTTCTTAGACAGTTACTTTTAAAAAGGCAAACGCGAAGAGCGTCCTTGTCCATCGGCTTTAACCAATTTGCCATACAAAAATTCATTAAAATCTACTATGCGTTATCAATCAAACGGATATTGGCATGATTGTCGTGTATGTGTTTCTTCAACTTGTGTACATATCCATCTAAAACTTCGACAAAAATATAGATTGATGTACCTACTATTGAGTAACCTACATTTAAATGGATATCAATAGATAGAATAGAAAGATTATATTAACACACCTATTTATATGATTTAATTAGAAATAAAATATCAAACTTGTTAACTGAACCTTCAGAAATACTTAAAAAAACACAGAGGTTAAGAAATTATTATGTTTATGTAGAATAAACAATAACATCATCATCATCATTAGGGTTTTTCATCACAACTTGGGGAGGAACCTCTCCCTGGTTTATTTCCACCTTTTTTGCCCCTAGCTAGGCGCGGCCATGTAGGACCCAGTTGGCTGTCGAGGTTGTCTCCCCAATCGGATTTTGGCCTTCCCTTGGGTCTTTTTCATTGCTTCGGGGTCCATTCTGTCACTCTCGGTGTCCACCTGTTGTCTGTATATCTCGAAAGGTGATCTGCTTATCTATGTTAAGGCGTTCGTATGGTGGTGATGATGTCGTTTACACCAGTTTGCTGTCTGATCCAAGTGTTTCTTTTTCTTTTTCGTAAACTGATGCCGAGCGATAACGATGGATAATATATAACACTACGTTAGGTCACAATGAAAGTATGAATATTACAATACAAAATAATTAAATCCAGGAAGAATATAGGCATAAGATCTGTTTTACCTAACCAAAGGAACCACAACCACTGCAGCTTCTGTCTTTGTATGTTGTAGATGCAGTTTGCCAAAAGTCTATTGAACAACTGACGTTACGATTGCAAATGCAGTTTATATAACGAAATAATTCAAAAGTAAAAACAATAATGTTTCTGATAATAGAAAGTAATACAAATAATGATAATAATTATTATTATTATTAGAGATAATTTTGTTTAAATACGCTTCACAACTATCTTGCCTTTTCATGGCTACCATTTCTTTCTACTCGTCACGCTTTACTTCCCTCTCCCACGTAACACACGTAATACACACATTGGTCTTTATTATGGAGACTTATCGGTTCCTTAAATGTTTTTACACATATACAAAAGAGAACTAAAACGTTACTTATAAAAGTAGAACAGGATGTATTTGCGCTTATAAATAACACATTGAAATATATACACGCGTCAATCTTCTTACTACGTGAATATATGAAAAGACGGACTTACCAAGATGTGTAGGGGCACGTCAATAGTACTGGTCGGTTTGTGTAAGGAGATTACATGTCACAGGACTGGCCTGGACGAACTAGGAGCAGTGGACAACGATATTCTCGTTTCGGGGATAAAACCCTGAAAAGAGGAAAAAAGAAATGAATGATTTAGAAAGTATATTAGACCCCCATCCCCCCCAAAAAAAAGGCAGAAAAGAGGGTATGAAATTCTGAATCGCGGCTCTTATATGGGTTACCATGTGACTTAATCACCTAATGGTTGACCGCCGCATCGTCACATGATCTAAGAATCTACGCTTTAGGAAAAAAGCAGCCCAAACCAACTCTTTAATTGAAGTTGGTTCAAGAATCGAAGCAATTAAACATTAATTCATTATGTAAATTGTAAAATGTAATTATTACTCTTTTAGGCATATGATCACAATTATTCTCATTCTGGTTTCATAATTTTGCAAGTATATATGACGAATGAACATATACTACACTACTCACCAAAGGAGGAGGTAATGCCTTGGAAGATGGTATCATGACGAACAAACATACACTACACTACTCACCAAAGGAAGACGTACTGCCTGGGATGGTTGTCTAATGATAACAGAACAGATACTACAATACCCCCAAATGAAGAGGTAATGCATTGGAGGATGATATCATGACAACAAAACAGATATTCCACTATCTCTCTCAAAATAAAAAGGAGATAATGCCTTGGAGGATAGTTTCCTGACAAGAGAACAGATACTACACTACCCCCTCCTGAATTGAGCAGTGAACGATAGTACATTAGTTTGAAATAATATCGTAAGCTGAATTGAGCATTAAAAGGCAGTAATAGTATAGTTCCGGCTTCAGATAGATACCAAATCTCCATTAGTAATAGAAGTAATAGTATATTTTCAGCTTCAGACAAACAGATACCAACCCTCCATTAGTAATAGAAGTAATAGCATAGATCGGCTTCAGACAGACAAGATACCAAATCTCCATTATTAATATAAATAATAGTATAGTTCCGACTTCAGACGGACAAATACCGAATCTCCATTATTAATAGAAATAATAGTATAGTTCCGACTTTAGACAGACAGATACCGAATCTCCATTATTAATAGAAATAATAGTATAGTTCCAACTTCAGACAAACAGATACCAACCCTCCATTAGTAATAGAAGTAATAGCATAGATCGGCTTCAGACAGACAAGATACCAAATCTCCATTATTAATATAAATAATAGTATAGTTCCGGCTTCAGATGGACAGATACCGAATCTCCATTATTAATAGAAATAATAGTATAGTTCCGACTTCAGACGGACAGATACCAAATCTCCATTATTAATAGAAATAATAGTATAGTTCCGACTTCAGACGGACAGATACCAAATCTCCATTATTAATATAAATAATAGTATAGTTCCGACTTCAGACGGACAGATACCAAATCTCTATTAATAATAGAAATAATAGTATAGTTCCGACTTCAGACGGACAGATACCGAATCTCCATTATTAATAGAAATAATAGTATAGTTCCGACTTCAGACGGACAGATACAAAATCTCCATTATTAATAGAAATAATAGTATAGTTTCGGCTTCAGACAGACATATACCCAATCTCTATTAATAATAGAGATAATAGTATAGTTTCGGCTTCAGACGGACAGATACCAAATCTCTATTAATAATAGAGATAATAGTATAGTTTCGGCTTCAGACGGACAGATACCCAATCTCTATTAATAATAGAGATAATAGTATAGTTTCGGCTTCAGACGGACAGATACCCAATCTCTATTAATAATAGAGATAATAGTATAGTTTCGGCTTCAGACGGACATATACCCAATCTCTATTAATAATAGAGATAATAGTATAGTTTCGGCTTCAGACGGACAGATACCCAATCTCTATTAATAATAGAGATAATAGTATAGTTTCGGCTTCAGACGGACAGATACCCAATCTCTATTAATAATAGAGATAATAGTATAGTTTCGGCTTCAGACGGACATATACCCAATCTCTATTAATAATAGAGATAATAGTATAGTTTCGGCTTCAGACGGACAGATACCCAATCTCTATTAATAATAGAAATAATAGTATAGTTTCGGCTTCAGACAGACAGATACCAAATCTCCATTATTAATAGAAATAATAGTATAGTTCCGACTTCAGACAGCCATATACCCAATCTCTATTAATAATAGAGATAACGTACGTATTGAAAACTAATGATAGACAAATAACGCGTACAAAACAAAATGGAACTATTTTATATATTCTTTCTTATTTATCTTCATGTTATTTCAGGGAATCATTAAAATTATTGCTTTTTAAACGCTTAAACTACAACTTTACGCTAATGACATGAACTATTGAAAAAAAAAAAACCGTGATACAACAAGTCTATAATCAATAATATTTTAAGACCGATCTCCCGAAAGTATTCGTAAGCTTTTTTCAATTGTAGCAGTTTTAATAGTTGGCTATTTTGATACGTGTACAAAATCCAACAACCGATATTTCGCCTTTTATTCGCATTTCTTTCGGATTCTCGATATTCTATTTTATAAGATTTTTCTGTTTTTATAATTTGATTTTTAACCCAATCGAATCGTCCGTTTGCACGTCTTTTCTTTTTTTGCTTTGTTCCTCTCAAATGTGAGCCTCATTTTCGGCTTCGTTGTTTTTTGATTTCTTCTCCATAAAATTAGTTCGTCTTATTTTACACATATTTTGATACTTTATGTTTTTCCCAGTTCGACGTCTTTCGTATGAAACTCGCACCGTTTCCCCCTTCTCTCTTCACCCCCCCCCCCTCTCTCATTCTTCTATTTACAGACTTCATTTCTTTCATTTTTCACTCCTTTTCTCTGCAGCTTCATAAGCTTTCCTTTTTCCTTTCCAGTGTTTCCTTTTCTTAATCTGATTATCTATATGAACACCCCCCCACACATCCATACTCTATTTTTCATGCAAGTTTCGCGAATAATTCGATTGTTTTCTTGTAATCCTATAATTCACCGATTCTATTATTATTGTCTTTTTTCGCCTTTTATTTGTTTTTCTTTTCCTTCTTTTCACCCTTCCTTTCGTTCTTATCTCCTCCTCCTCCTCCTTTCTTCTTCTTCTGTCCTTTTTTTCTTCTACCTTTTCCTATTATTCTTTTTCTTCCCCTTCCATCTTCTTATCCTCACCCCGTCTAACCCCTCCTCCTGATTCTTCTTCTTCTTCTTCTTCTTCTTCTTTTTTTTTCTACCTTTTCCTATTATTCTTTTTCTTCCCCTTCCATCTTCTTATCCTCACCTCTTCTAACCCCTCCTCCTGATTCTTCTTCTTCTTCTTCTTCTTCTTCTTCTTCTTCTTCTTCTTCTTCTTCTTTTTTTCTACTTTTTCCTATTATTCTTTTTCTTCCCCTTCCATCTTCTTATCCTCACCTCTTCTAACCCCTCCTCCCGATTCTTCTTCTTCTTCTTCTTCTTCTTTTTTTCTACCTTTTCCTATTATTCTTTTTCTTCCCCTTCCATCTTCTTATCCTCACCCCTTCTAACCCTTCCTCCTGATTCTTCTCCTTCTTCTTCTTCTTCTTTTTTTTCTACTTTTTCCTATTATTCTTTTTCTCATTATCATTCTGTTTTTTCTTCTGCATTTTCTTCTTCTTCTTCTTCTTCTTCTTCTTCTTCTTCTTCTTCTTCTTCTTCTTCTTCTTCTTCTTCTTCTTCTTCTTCTTCTTCTTCTTCTTCACACTTTCATTCATTTTGTCTTTTCATCATTCATCTTTTTTACACCCGACCATTTCACTCAATTTCCCCGATTTATCTCTTTTGTTTACCACCACCCCCTCCATCTTCACCCGTTTCAATATTCATTACTTATTTTGTCATTTAACAATTACGTTCTCTCTTTCTCGCATCACATCCTTCCTTTCCTTTTTATCGACGTTATTTTGTTTAGAATTTCAACATATTACGTTTCCCATTTTCTTTGATATTCTTTTCCACTATTTATTCAATATGTTTCTGATCAATAACGCATCGTCTCTTCGGTTTGTTTATCAAATTTCACCCATCTTTTTTGTTACGCCATTTAATATTCTTTATTATTTTGATTGTAAAATGTTTCTTCTCCCCCCTTTCATTTCTTTTGAACGATTAAAACTAAAGCCGCCATTTTGAATCGCATCTACTTTAGATTTTGATGGATTGCAAGTTTACACATTTTGACAAAACTCTGCATATTTTCCTTTTGTTTTAAATTAGTCTTCTTTCTTTTTGCACATGTCTGCATATCATTTGCACTTTAATAATCTGATGTTCAATCCTCCCAATTATGTATGAATGAATCATGTCGGGGAGTGTTAATGTGTGTTCACATATATATATATATATATATATATATATATATATATATATATAACCAGCTGACCCGTGCTGCGGCGTTTCCCGGGAAAGAAGATTACCTCAAGAAATTCCATGCTCCAACTTTGAACTTTTGAATTATTTGCTGGTTATGGTTGTCCGGAGCGAACACATATCCTACGAGGTTAATGTAAAACGGCAATCAAAAAAGTTAAAGACACACTTTTGAGCTGTGTGTGTTTCGGATGGAGGTTTTGTGTTTAATGTACAATGAAAATACATATTTCCTTAATGGAAACTGTAATTTAGGACGTCGAAAACTGTATAAAATGTAATTGTCAGGAAATGATTTAATCGTTGGCGGCCTTGTAAAGAGAGGTAGAAAGAGACAGAGAAAGCGAAAGATCAAAAGAGAGAGAGACAGAGAGAGAGAGAGGGGATGATATGTTAAAAGTAACAGTACGTCTATTCATTTTGCGCGTTTAACGATGTAAATCTTATTTCAAACAGGAGCGTGACAGATGAAAGGAAATCGCTTGGCCGTGTCGTATTTACAATAGTAAGGTATTTAGAAAAACGCCTAAATATGACAGACTGAATGATGGATAAAAAAGCCTTGCTATTATTGTAGATAAAAACCCTCAGCTAAATAATTGCATCTCCGTCCTCATAAAGCGATGCTACTTTATATATATATATATATATATATATATATATATATATATATATATATATATATATATATATATATATATATATATATATATATAATTATTTTTTTATACAGATATGTACAAAATCTGCGACACTGGCATATCAATGTTATCGATCAACAACTATTAGAAACTGAGATCTCATCAGGCAGAGTAAAAATCACATCCTTACCTCATATTTGAGAAGAATGAAATGGGGGGGGGAAGAAAAGGAAATTTAAAATTTGGAAGGTCGCGTGGTAAGATTTGAGACTGTTGAGAATCAAATATAATATGGAATAAACTGAAATAAAATAAAATATAAATTCATTGAAGATGAGTATCGATTATGGGGCAAGTAGCCATCTTTGCTTGCGTTACTGACTAAATAAATATGACTAATTTGTTTAGAATCGGTATTTATACAGGCTTAAAAGGCCTAAAACTTCTATTACATATTTATTTTTAACGCAAATATGTCACAACTGCTTAGGTAAAGCCAAATAAATGGTTTTAAAATGATTTCACGAGTGTGTTTCCTTAAAATAATTTATGTCCGTAATAGTAATGATTACACATAAAATAATACTTGTAAAATAAAAAAGGAAACATCAGCATAATTCAGACACCAAATTAATAAGATGCATTATTTTGCCCCGTCACCGCTTGCAAAGTTAGACTAAACTAATCGCTAAAATTTGCAAGACATTTTTACAGCACGCCTCTTCAATATAGCCAATTTATTCTTAGTTTCATTGGTATTATTATTATTATTATTATTATTATTATTATTATTATTATTATTATTATTATTATTAGTAGTAGTAGTAGTAGTAGTAGTTTCTAAAACAATTTCTATTTTTTTCCGCCCCAAAGTTTTTCAGGGCGTTTACACGTAATATATATATATATATATATATATATATATATATATATATATATATATATATATATATATATATATATATATATATATATATATATATATATATTCTAAAGAAGCTTTAAATCATTTTAAACAAAATACAAAATCAAATCAAATAAAAATGCAGTTTAAATTCCCAGAGAAACTAACTAAATCCAAGATATTGCAGACTTAGCATTCGTTGGAAAATTCATAAAAAGGGGGATTAAGTATCTAACAGGGGACCTTAACTTAAGCGTGAATTATTAAAACGGGGATCATCTGCTGTTTACCATGTAACTGTTTCGGAGATTTAAAAACAGGACAGTTATAATATTCATGGCTCTCCAATGGTACTGATCAAACGACCATTTCCCCAATAATTAAGTGTAGAAATAATTCAGCTTAAATTTTACTAATATATACATGAATAAATAAATAATAATAATAATAATGATAATAATAATAATAATGATAATAATAATAATATATTAACCTTAAGACTACCGTGTGATATGGTAATTTGCATATAAAATAACATTAATTATAACAATAATAATAATAATAATAATAATAATAATAATAATAATAATAATAATAATAATAATAATAATAATAATGCTATCCAAACACTACACCCAAGAACCACTCTGCGATATGGTAGCTAAAAATAAAATTATATAGGAATAAAAATTGCATTGAAAAAAAAAAGCTTAAGTACCTTAGGTACCAGATAGGCAAGTAGATAAGAGGACGGAAACCTAGCCATACAGATCTAAATACCCAATATATAGTCTAAAGAAGCTTTGAGTCATTTTAAGCAAAAGAAAAAATAAAATGAAATAAAATAAAAATGCAGTTTAAATTCCCAGATATATTCTCTCTCTCTCTCTCTCTCTCTCTCTCTCTCTCTCTCTCTCTCTCTCCATATATATATATATATATATATATATATATATATATATATATATATATATATATATAGTAAGTTATGAAAATATATTTATGGAAATTAAGCTACACAGAGACTTCCGCATTTCATCCCCGGAGGGAATCATCAGGCTACTAGCTCTACTCACGTATCGTGCACTGTTGAAAAAGTAATAAAAATGAATCCATAAAAATGTATATCTCCTAATAATATTTTATGTGGACACAGTTATATCAATGCGGGTTAGTTAGCAAATAATATTTTGTATATTTTTTTGCGGTTGTTTTTTTAAATATTTATTGTGAAAATATTCGGAATTCTGAGTTTAGATTAGCGTTTACCAGGTAAAAAAACAAACCCCTTATTACCCCTACCACTAACTGTTACTCTTGGTGGAAACTACCCTCTTTCTTTCTATCTGAGCTCGTTGGGGGGGGGGGTCGTCGCACGGACTTAGGGTTAGTGGTAGGTTTACGGTAGAGTATGTTTACTACAAACAGATAATAAAAGCAAACATTGTTTATTAAAAAATCTTTTACCTAACGGCAGCGGCTTTGTTGGTGTCGGCCTGAAATGTAACGCAAATAGGTAACAAATGAATAGTCAAAGCAACAAATTGTTTTTAACTAATATCCCGAGTGTATTTATTTTTAAAACAATTCAGGTGGATTTTGTTTAATAATGATACTATTTAAATAGTTGTGAATATTGGCTTACCTCTAAAAAAAGTAAATAAGAAAAAAGTCTTTGTCGCCATGATAGAAAAGTGTCTGTTTTTGTTTCTTATCCGAAATAGCATTTGATCATCCAAGAACAGAGAATATGGTGGCGAAATAGTTTAATCGAACGCAAATGGAGATATGACGAATAAGTAGACAAACGTAAGCAACCGGGGGAAAATAGGTTTCGATGTAACAAAAATATTACTAAAAGGCAAGGATGTTGTTTGTGGTGAAATATAAGAAAAAATGGTAAAGAAAAAAAGATCAAGAAAAATATGTAGACGCCATGTTCAAACTACCCATTTGTATGTTTCTGTTCGATAATCGCATTCTTGTATTCTAGAATAGGTAAGTATATATGGCGGATAATGTGTCTAAATAAACGCAAGTGGAGATATGAAAACAAAAACGTAAGTAACCGAACGTATCCAGCGGCACACAAGAAACGAAACGTAATGTTGTTACATAAATTGTATGAGGAGAAAAATAGGAAAAAATGTAAGATAATGTGTAATGAATAATGAATGCGGCTGTTAACGAACAATCAGATCATTCTATTATTTGGTTAATTCTGGAATAGCTAATCAAATCGCCGCAAAAGCAGAAGACAGCGACCCGTCTTTAGTATAGCAGGAAAGAGTCAATAGTAAGTCAGAAAATATTGAATTATTACGGCGGTATCAAGAAAAAGTATATTATGAAGATTATTTCCCGGTGTAAGGTGGTTGAAGTGTTGGCAGTAAATTTTTGAGTATGAGTAAAAATTACTCCGACTTCCTGCATGTATGACTATTTTAGGAGAATCGGGCGAGTCGGAAAAATGTAGAAAGTACTGAAAGCGAACGAAACGGGCGCATATTTTCCCAAACACACATCAAGAATCGACTTAAAGCGTTAGTGTAGTCGGATTCTATATATCGCTTGTGTTTACAGAGCTATAATGTTTGAATGCAGAAGGGGAAAAGTCGGCTTTACATTATTATATATTACTATATCCGCTTGGTATACACGGGTTTAGTCTATCTGGTCATGCTAGAATTAGAAAAAAAAATCCGGTCTGTTCTTTCTCCAGATAGACTCATCAGTCCCATTTAACGCGGAAGGTTGATAAAAACTTCCTAAAACCAGAAGTCAAGTAAAATAGCTAACAATGTTTTTCGTTGACTTTAACTTTGACAAATATTTCTGAATAGTTTTACAGACTGCTTGTTTCTTTGATAACGTGTTGATAACGAGGTATTGAATATTTGTACAAAACAGCAAGCAGCTTATAACACCACCCGGAAATATCTTTAAAAGTGAAACCCAACGAACAGCACCGTTAGCCATTTGACTTGACTTCCGGTTTTAGGCATTTTCATCAACTGTCGGCATTAAATTGGACTGATGAATCTGTCTTGATAAATGAAAGGCCGGAATATTTCCTAGTTCTAACGAACAAAGGATTGTATCGTATTTACATGAAATAATTAATATTAACTCGTGTATGACCGACGATCGAGCACAAATATATATGTACTTCTCGGTCCACGGAAGTATTTTAAAATGGCCTGAATTCTCAAAATTACTTCCGAATAAGTGCGTTCCACCTACGATTGAACTAAACATCTTTCTATTGGATTTACTTCATTTTTGAACTTTTTCAATACTGCCTTCACGAATACCCTTCTTTTCCATCTTTAAATCTCCTTTCACTAGACACCTTATAAACAGACATTTAACAACTGGACAGACCCCATATCTTTTTACACGCACATTCTCACTCTCCATTACTTAATATTTTTTCAAATTTTGAATTTTGGCTTTTCCACTGCCAACTTATCTATCTATGTAATTCCTCTGATGATAAGATTTTAATCTTTGAAAAGCCTTGACTTAAGGAAAGAATAATAAACATGTTTTTACCGAGTACACCTTACATTGAACAATCGAAGTTGAAATAAATTTGTCATTCGTACATGTTTATCCCTCTTCTTTCATCAATCTGTACTTATATATATATATATATATATATATATATATATATATATATATATATATATAAAGTAAACAATAGTATGTTAAATTCCAATGACCAAGTCTTTATTAATTTTTCTTACCGAAATCCAAAACAATTCAGTGTAATTTTACGACCATTTCGCGCACAACCAACCAACCAACCAACCAACCGAGAATAAACATGTATTTACCAGAATCTCACATTTATGCAGCTCATCAGAAACCAAGGATAATCATCGGAAGAAACCCTCAAACAAAAAAATACACGACAAAAAACTTTTACATACATCTTAACGGAAACACGAATTTTATCATAGTCAGTCAGCCATCTTGAATGTATAATACAGAGTCAAGGAAAATAAGTTGACCATTGCTAACAATGCAAGTCTGATTATCTAATATCTAATGGAGTGTATTCAGAAAATTGTTTGTAAATATAAAAAAAACTATTATAAGGATATCACTAAGTTTAGATAAGACATAGAATTATTTTAAACCCAGGCATACGAAAGTTGTGTACTTAAATCGTGCCAAAATGGATTTTTAAAGTTGTTATTTCCTAACGTCATACGCTATTATACTCTTATTTACGTGTGACATCATTTAACAATCAATTAAGTGTATTAATCATCATTATCTATTAATCATCATTATCTATTAATCATCATTATCTATTAGGTATATTGTGAATAAAATAATACAAAAATAAAAATAACAATAATTTTCAGATTTTAAAAATAAACAAGATTCAAGTCTATTCTCAAATCTAATGGCCGTAATTACACCACTCACTATTTAAGCGTTATCTACTTTGGCATAATTAAAAATTGAGCTCTAAAGCATATTTCTTTGATTTCTTTAAACAAACTGATGAAATTCTTACGTTATGAAAATATTACCAATGATTATATAAGAATAACAATATAGAAGAATTAACAAGCAAGTATGTGCCTAATTAAGATTAATTCGTCGTGTCCGTCGTTTATAAAAAACTTATTTAAACTTTATATAGGTGTCCTTTCCTAACCATGGATTCTAGGTGTCAACTATTCTAAATATTATGCACACATAAGTGTTTTAGGCATTTCTCAGTTTAGCTAAATAAATCAATTATTCGAAGATGCCATTGTTCTACTCCTAAGCTTATTCATTTACTAAAGAGACTAATACCCCCTGACCCCAAAACACCCCGAGAAGTACTAAACAAAGCTCTCATATTATCCGTGTACTAAATTTATTTATAAAAGACTTCTATTTATTCCCAATTTACATCTAAACGCCCTCAATCCCAGCAACTGCCTATAAGTTATTACTACATAGTGTTATTGACAATAGGAATAGTCCAAATCTATTTGTATTTTGCTGTCCATGGTCATAGAATGTAATTAATTAAATCAATTAAATCATTAAAATAAGTAGTTATTTAACTAAGGCCCACTCACTTCGAATGACTATATTTACTATTCAAAATGCTACTGTAAGTATAATTAACTATCTATCTATAGATCTGTAATTAAGAATAGGCCAGTCTATGAATTAATTATGATATATTTTTTAGCCAAAAATATTTACTTATTTAAATTATATACTGAACAATTGATCTAATGTATGTGCTAATCAACTCAATTGTCAAAATGAACTAATTATATGTGTACTTATTAGTCAGGCTTAAAATGGAAGAGTTTATTTCAAGATTTATGCAAACAATTTTGCAAGATTTCTGGTTTTGTATTGATTAAATTATATTTTCTATTCAAAATAGCTTACTGACTACGATACAATCCTTGTTTCCTTTGAGGAACTAGGCTCTATGTAAGATGTACGTAAAAATTTATTCCGGGTATTCTGATGAGCTACATAAATGAAAGATGCTGGTAATTACATGTTTATTCCTGGTTGTCGTCAAGTTACACTGAATTGTTTTGGATTTCGGTATGAGAAAAATGAATAGAGACTTGTTCATTGGAATTTAAATATACCATTGTTTACTTATACATGTATATGCTCTGTTGTTAAATGTTAACATCCATCGAATAATTTTGGTCAATTAAAAAAATATATACTCAAATATATATATATATATATATATATATATATATATATATATATATATATATATATATATATATATATATATATAGTCTAAAGAAGCTTTGAGTTGTTTTAAACAAAAAGACAAAAAAAGGAAAATGTAGTTTAAATTCCCAGAGAAACTAACTAACTCCAAAATATTGCAGACTTAACATTCGTTTGAAAATTCATAAATAAATAAAAATGTATAATAGTAAGTAAATAACATAAAAAGGGGGATTAAGTATCTAACAGTGAAACAAAAACAGGAGACCTTAACGTAAGTATCTAATATTAACACGGGGATCATCAGCTGTTTACCATGTGACTGTTTCGGAGATTTAAAAACAGGACAGTTATAATATGCATGGCTCTCCAATGGTACTGATCAAACTACCATTTCCTCGATAATCAAGTGTCGAAATAATTCAGCTTAAAATTTCACTTATATATACATAAATAAATAAATAAATAAATAAATAAATAAATAAATAATAATAATAATAATAATAATAATAATAATAATAATAATAATATACTACCCTTAAGACTACCGTGTGATATGGTAATTTGCATATCAAATAAAATTCATTATAACAATAGTAATACTAGTAATAATAATAATAATAATAATAATAATAATAATAATAATAATAATAATAATAATAATAATAATAATAATAATAATAATAATAATAATACTATCAAAACACTACACCCAAGAACCATTCTGCGATATGGTAGCTAGAAATAAAATTATATAGGGATTAAAGTTGAAAAAATAATATATATATATATACATGCACGTGTTTCGTCTTTTTTTACGCTTCGTCATTGTTGCAAGACATAGCGAGGTTCGAAATCAGGATTTAGTGTGTGTGCACGCACAAAAATTGCAAGCATAATAAATTGTAATGAAATATTAAATAGAATTTATGTGCAAAAATAAAGCATGTGATCCATACGCAATAGGAGCATAATTGGTGGCTCAAGACTCTGAGTAAATCCCACGATACGATTGAATACCATGGGGCCACTCCTTTGTCTAGATGTCTTATAATGCTAATTATAACTATAGAATAATCATTATTATTATTTACGCTCACTCTTACTGCAAGTTTTTCCTATTTATATTTGGCTCTCATATTGCAGTCAATAAAGTGATTCTATAGTAATAAAGAGTGATGCTACACATCTAGACAAGATTAGGTTTAAGGCTTCAAATCTTCATTCTATAATTGCTCACATAAATATATGGCCTAATGGTTAAAAGCGTTGGTTAACAATCGACCTAACTGACAGGCCTTTGGAGTTTGAATGTTCAATCCTTACTACGAAAAACGAACGAAACGAAGCGGCATTCACCCTAAGCGGGTTAAACCGGCTTCCGCCGAAGAAGGAAGTTTCTAAGGAATATCAAATTCACAAATATCTCGGTTAGGGGAGATCACGACGTTAGGATTTTGCAGTGCTTGAAAGGAGGTGTCGAGGTACATAGAGCGCTTGATATTCCCAAATGGTCACCCATCTTGTTATGGCCAGGTTCAACGTTGCTTAACTTCGATGATCTAACGAGAATCGGTGGGTCAACGTGATTATGCCGTATACAATCTTTACTAGAGGTGATAATAACTAAAAATAACATAAATTAATACTTTTACCCAGCCATGGCTGATGGGATGAGAATAATCTACCTCCGTGAATTAAATATAAAGGATTCATTTTGAAATTCCTTGCAGGTTTCTGAGTTCGACATAAAGATTCCCACGTTAGACTGAAAGTTTCTCAATTTTGAAAAGACGTGCAGGAAGAAAGCCGGAGATTACATCGATTGAAACATTGTGAATATTGCAACTAAGATGAGAATAGTAGTTCGAATAATCCAAATGAAACTAAGTATAAATCCTCATCTAAAAAGAATTCCAAAACATTTATGCCAAAGTTCACTGCTGTCACATTTGTGTTGGGGTAAGTGTGTCGCCCACATCTCCATTTCTTGTCTTGACAGAGTTAAAAAAAAACGACTTCGTAATCTAGTGGTGTCTGATCTCTTCTGTTTTCTAAAGCCTCTTTCGCACAGAAGAGTCGTTGCTAGTCTTTTTCTGCTCTATTGTTATTTTGGCTAAGATCAAAGTGTAGTATCTGTTCCGATGGATACTGCACCCCATACTAGTGTTGTCTTGGCCTTCGGGTCTTGATTTACGCCGGTCTATGGGTCTGTCCTGTTCTAGGAGGTCCACATTCCCAGGCTTCGCCTCCCTTCTTTGGGGAGGAGTAAGTTTATCGCTTACTGCCTGAGGCGCCCCTACAGGGGAAAGCCGACAGGGGCTGCCCAGGCAATTTTTAAATCCCACTTTCCCGACCCGACCTTGGGTCACATCTTACTTGTGGGAGTAAGGAAGAAACTGGCCTTGTGCCTAACTCCTGGAGAGGAGTAAATCAATACTCTTTTGTTATTTTCATAGTAAGTGTTTTACTGAGCTATAATCTGTCGTTCCTTTTTGTAAATAATTCACAGCTCGTCTTACTAACACAACTGCAAAGAAATTTCCTTTCTTTCGCGTGTTCCTAATATAAAACAGAATTTTAATTATTAGAGTTTATTTCGAGGAACTTGCCATCTGCTGAACACGTTACCACAAGACTGGTGAAACATGGTAACCTTAAAGTCTAATGTCAACAAATACTTGTCACAAACCGCCCTGACAAGTGATCAAATTTTGTCCATTCCATTTACTATTTTCAATCCCCTCATAATATTCATAATCGTTCAACTGACAAGCGATCCATCCTATTAACCCTTATTATCGAATGTACGGTCGCTTATTATTATTTAAAAAAACTTAAACCCATGTTTTAGTAAAACAAAATAGCATTCAACATTAAAAATAGAAAGCTATAACACTTTTAATCGTACACGCGAAACACAGAAAAAAAATGGCCGATATAAACAAATCAAGAAAGGAGATAACTCCAAGTTTGACCATTTCTTTTTCGGGAAAAAATGTTTTCCTTTGCCTTTGATTACCTAATGAGTATTGCAACTTTATTACCCTGTCACGTATTAGAAAATATTACACATTTTTCTTAATTGATTTATATCGGCCATCTTTTTCTCCGGTCGACTTATTTTTTTCTGCGTTTTGCATATATGCTGAGACTTACTGCTTTTAATGTTTAAAGTTATTTTTTTTTCTTTAGTATAACATGTTTTTAAGTAAAAGAAAGTTATTTAAGAGCAAGTCATTTCACTTTAAATAATACGAAACAGTACATTAGGGAATTAGCTGAATTAGTCTATAACCATTATCATATCGGATGGACATATTGCCAATACGGCGAAAGATAACTCGTCTGAGTGGAACAATTCAATTGATAAATATGTCCACCGGCTTTTGGCAAGGATTGTTTTAAAACCATTAAAATTGCCCGGTCTTCTTCTCACCTGAATATTTTCGAGGTTATTTGCACCAAAAAGCTTAAACTGATTTTGTGTAACGAAAAGAAATTTGTAGTTTCTTATTTTTCAAATAATTTTGACATTATTTCTTTAAAAGGTTGTCAGGTGAAGTTAGCTAAACATATTTCTATTGTCAATATATATATATATATATATATATATATATATATATATATATATATATATATATATATATATATATATGTGTGTGTGTGTGTGTGTGTGCGTGCACGTGTGTGTTACAGAAAATCAGGACAACTTCGGTACCGTCGGTTTCAAATCCTAAAAAGGGGACCAGTAATAGGCTTCTTTACCGGACTCTCTTCAGCCCATGTTTATTATAAACATAGTCCTGTAAAGAGGACTATTATATGCCCCCTTTGTTAGGATTTAAGACCGACGGTACCGATGTTGTTCTGATCTTCTGTAATACATATATAAATATATATTATGCTCCTATTTTCGATTTTTTTTTTAAATCGAGAACTCTGCTGGGGTTATCTCTCACTAACCTTATAAACACACACACACACACACACACACACATATATATATATATATATAGAGAGAGAGATAGAGAGAGAGAGAGAGAGAGAGAGAGAGAGAGAGAGAGAGAGAGAGAGAGAAAGATAGATAGATAGATAGATAGATAGATAGATACTTTAATGTACTCATAAAATTAATAAAAATATATATATTAACGAAAAATACGTCCTATAAAGTTAAGGGCAACTAATAATGCAATTTTCTGCATTAATCTGTATCACTTAGGAAATGAACAACTATAATAATAATGCAAAGCAAAGTAACAAACGCTGCAATCACCTACAAAAAAAATACAAAAAAATACATATATATATATATATATATATATATAGAGAGAGAGAGAGAGAGAGAGAGAAAGAGAGAGAGATGTATACATATATATATATATATATATATATATATATATATATATATATATCAGTTTAAATAACACGAACGCCATTTTAATAAATGCACTGGAAACTGGTGTATTCACTTCTACAGGATCGTTTATTTCTACCATTGATTGAGCAAGGGGAGAGGTTTCCCGAAAATATTCATTCCCCACAGGGGAAAATACTAATATGTACTTCTAAATGTCCAACCAAATGCCGGACAAAGACTAATTGACAAAGCAGTTTTTATTTTTCTCAATTCACCAAGCACGACTCTACACACACAGGGGGAGTTTGGATTACCTATTAGAAACTATCCTCGAGTGTCTTGGTATCTCTGTACAAACATTTTTCAGGATCAGCTGACATGAGGATACTTCACCCTACAAGTAAACCCTGACCAAATATTCAAAGTAACATAGTATTCAAAGCCCAAATAAGATCGTTTCGACACGGCTATACCCTGGCTAATACGATAAATGGTGCGCCTTTTCCAAGTAATGTTACCTCAAGTAACAACACTTAGCTGGATACTCCACCAGACTAGATGAATTCTTGTTCTGGAATTCAGTAAGGACAGAGACCACAAGAAAGATATACTATAACATAGTTCACGGGTCAATTAGGGGAAGGAAAATAATATTCTTAACGTCTTTACTAACTCAACGTTTGACAGGTGAAGGAGAACATCAATGGAATATTCGAATACCTATGTATCTCATATAGAGATTAAGTGTTAGCCCCAGAAAGGAGACCCTTGATTTCTGAGAACGTCGACTAAAGTAAAATGAGACAAAAAAAGAAAAAGAAATTTAAACATAATTTTATTACAGAATATACCTTGCATTGAACTATCGAAGTTTGAAATAAATTTGGACATTCGTGCATGTTTATCACTCTTCGTCCATCTATCTTTATAATTGCTCTATCTCGTATATTGAGCTTTTACCATTTCCCTATAGGTTCTTTCTACTAAAAGCTTACTTTTAGTATCATATTTATTCTACTATATATATATATATATATATATATATATATATATATATATATATATATATGTCTCTGTGTGTGTGATCCAGAGACAGCTGGGATTCTTTTTTTACATAGAAGATACTACCATGTCTGCAGCACTACCGGACTCGAAAACTCCTTAGTCTTCTGTATCTCTTGAACACCACAACTATGTTTGGAGTATTGTTGTCACATCTGGGCTAGTGCACCAGCTACTTGTCTCTCTACCTTAAACAGTGTTCAAAAAAGAGTATCCAATCTAATAGGTCCCACACTGTTTGCCAAGCTCTAGCCCCTGTCCAATCTAAAATATTGCATCCTTGTGCTTGTTTTACAAGTATTTCAATGGAATGTGGTCTGACAAACGTTTTGAACTTGTGCTCCGTCTACGTAAATGCCCCCGACAAACCCGATTATCAGCAAAATCACGCCCCTTCATTGTAGAGGTCCCCAGATGCCGGAAAGCTTTCTACTCTAAAAGCGTCTTTTCTCGAACTGCTTGTCTTTAGAATTCATTCCCTGCTTCATCAACTGTACCAACAGGCAGAAATGTAAATGTAATGTAAACAAACATCTCGTTGCACAATTACCCACAGCATGCTCCTATAAATCTGGCCCCTAATTCACACTAGCCCCTTACCTAACACTGGCAATGTGCCTTGTTTGTGGTGACGATTCCTTACGGGGATGAAACGCGGAAGCCTCTGTGTAGCTTAATTTCCATAAATATATATTTCATAACTTACTACCTATCTCTACTCACGTATTGAACACTGTTGAATTAAATACTGAAAATCGATACATAAAAGATCACATCTCCTTATAACATTTTATATGGATACATAAAGTAATAATAATAATAATAATAATAATATATATATATATATATTAATATATATATATATATATTTAAATTTATATTTATTTTAAGTAAATATTAATTACTATTATCTACAGACATCAATGTTTCATGATTACGCAATCTTCAGTGTAGAGGATGCTAATTCACGTCGGTCGGAGGGCTTGAACTCGGCTTACTTACAAATCGCCACTGATTCGTAATCGAGTATATATATATATATATATATATATATATATATATATATATATATATATATATATATATATATATTATGGTTCCTCCTTGTATGACATTCACAGCGAATACTCGTCTTCTACTACAACTAAAGAAACGTTCCCTTTTTCCTCTATGTGGCTAGCACCAAGCGGAATTTCCATGAACATAGTTATTTTCCAAGACCCTTCCGTCTGCGGAACACATTACCAGATTACAACATTACCGTCTTCAAATACAATGCAAAAAAATACTTGTCATAAACCACCCGGATAAGTAACAACACTCTCTTCATTTCTACTTATCATTTTCAATCCTCTCATAATATTCTTCATCATTCAACTGACAACCCATCCATCTCGTTAACCCTTATCCTCGAGTGTTTTTTGGCCTTGATATGTGGTGACTCAAAATTTTGTTTGACATGTTGTCTGTCATTTTCTATTCAAATGATGGAAGATTGAAGTCCATTAATGTGGGTTTCAGTTCTAACTAATAGCCAGAATGTTAAATAAAGACATTTAGACGGGATCAGCTGCTGACTTGTACATGTCGGTTGACTCACCTGAATTGCAAGCCTTTTGGCTAATATCAGATTGGAGTATGATTCTGGTTTCTCTCAGGCGATCATACTTCCAAGCATTACTTTCTCCTTCGGGAGGGGGGGGTAGTTTATTGCCTGTTGCCTGATGCGCTCCTACCGGTGAATACCGATAGATCCAAAACAAAGCAATTTTTATAACCATCCAGAATGTATGGTGTACTGTTGTCATATTTGGGCTGTGAATCTGTCTCATTTAAGAGTCGTTGATAAGGTTCAGAAACGTATCTGTAATTTGATTCCCCATACCCTTTCTTCTTCTTTGCAACCTCTCTCTCTCTCTCACAGACGTGATGTTGCTAGTCTCAGTCTTTTCTATATATACTATTATGGCATGTTTTCTTCAGAATTATTCCCTGCTTCTTTTGTTCCAGCTCGTTTGACCCGTTGGTCTAGTGGTCTCCATCAATTCACTGTTTTGATACCTCATTGTAATACAGCTTCCTATTCCAGTAGCTTCTTTCGAAGAACTGCAGACTTGTGGAACTCTGCCTGCTGACTGTTTTCCTCCGACCTAGAGCCTTGGTCGTTTCAAGACTAATGCAATTAAGGCATCTCCTGTCTTTGCGATGATCATATTTCGTTCTTGTTAGTTCCTTACATCAAGTGGCTTCATGCTTTGTCTGGAGCGATTTCCATAAAAAATGCCCCTTACTTTGAGGAGCTGGATTCTCAACTATAAAATGGCGCCATGTCTGACCTTGCTGATGTGGAAAGCAGGTGGATAAACTCGCATATCGCCGGGTTAGGGTTAGGAAGGAGGCATGTTCTTATTAACACTACATTAATTACCTTTCCCGAAGCTTAAGCAGCAGTACACCCCCCTGTGACCCAACCTTCCATCGCCGTGATATAGACGGTGGCAATGTGGTGGTGTAAGAGCTACTCGTTAAATAGGGTTCTGGTGAACACCCAGGTGGGGCTCGGCATCAGGATCCGTATTCTTCTGGTCATATATGACTCTGCGTCTGTGGCAAGCATGAGCGTATCTGCGCGGAACCGCAACTCTATCGAGTGAAGATAACAACGTTACTTCCGCGCATGTGCAACCGACATTCGTTTATATGTTCTGGGCCAAACCTTCCCTGACTTCGTATGCAACCACAGGGCTCTGCTACTCTGGGTTTCAGGGTTAAAATCTGCCATTTTGCAGTTATACCGAATAACTATGGCTATAGAGATCGACTTCATGCAGACCAAATAATCCTGAGGCACGATCTTCGTGAGAACTTTGCAGAAGTCCGAGTCACTCAATAACAACAACGGCAGCTGTGAGATAGAACCAAGTGTGTCATGATGTTTATAACATACAAAATGAAAGCGGAAAAGACGAAAATACGATGATAGAAATAACGAAAAGATCATTGCAGAAACAATGAAAACTACGCCAAAAAATATGGAAATAGCGAAGTAAAGTAAACGTGAAAGCGAAGGGAAATTGTTGAAGAGAAACGGAAAAAAAAGATGGAGGCAAAGAGAAAAGAGAGAGAAGACGATACTACCAAAATGGCAAAAACGAATGACTTCTTTGGTCGCTCATCTTCGCCACCAACGTTGCTCAGGTATTTCAATATTTTCCACTACTTTCGTATTTTATTTTTGTTACCACTTTTTATAGTTTATATAAAATCTCCTTTTCTTTCTAAAGAGCTTTTAAATTCTCGCACATTATTGCCAAGAGCGAAGCAATCTCAAGTCAGCCAACTTTCACAATTTCTTCTCTGATCGATAAGCTTTTTGGCACTGCTTTCGTTGTACTTTAAACGGCACCCTTATCACGTACACCGGGTGGAGAGTATATTTGCGGTTAAAAAGCGATGGGGGTTATTGCGTCGACTTTATTCGTTCTGCTTTGTAGGGGAGACGAACATATTACTTTTCATGTTTTCCTATACACAAATTATAAAAGGGGTCAGTCAAATTTGCATATCAATCAAGTCATTTTATAATAGAAGCTAGAGTCTTGTGTGTGTGTATATATATATATATATTTTTTTTTCTCAAAGTTTTGATTTCCACGTTTATACAGTGGTCGATGACTTCCCAGACAGAGTTTAATATTAAATAAAATGATAAGTTTTTTTTTATCCCATTACTATGGTTGACGCGTTCACGGGCAATTTCAAAACGTTCTAATCTCCGAATTTTGAGTCGGATATAATAATATAACACGACCACAAAAATGTCTACTGTACAATTAATAATTAAAGTCGGAAGGATGGGGAATGATAACATTGTAAATACGACCCCAAATTTGGAGATTAGAGTGTCTGAAGATTGCAAGCGAGCGCGAGAAACCATGGGAAAAAGATAAAAAAGAACAACAAATTATCTTTTTATGTAATATAAATATATAAATATATATATATATATATATATATTCACATTTTCTGAACAAATTTCACACATATATATATATATTTATATAGATATATTATAATGCAATCTCTTTCGTTATATATATATATATATATATATATATATATATATATATATATATATATATATATATATATATATATATATATATATAATCATCTAGAGTATAATAGAAAATAAAATATGTAAACCAAATATTCGTTGTGTTTGAATTCTTGGAACTCATATAAATAATGTAATAACATTCATCTCAACTTACGTTATATATATATATATATATATATATATATATATATATATATATATATATATATATATATATATGAGAGAGGGAGAGAGAGAGAGATAGAGATAGATAGATAGATAGATAGATATATAGATAGATAGTAGATAGATATAACGTAAGTTGAAATAAATAAATTTATTACATTATTTATTCTAGAGAGACAAAAACCTCGATTTTATTCTGTAAGACAAACCACACAAACACACACACACATATATTTATATATGTATGCATGTACGTATCAGCTCTACTAATAACTACCTAAGTATCGAGCACTATCGGAACGGATATATACCAAATTTATTACCTAGTAATGTCTAATTAGAACAATATGACCAGTTGGGCCACCTACTGAGCTCGGGTTCAATTGTTTAAATAAGAATAAAGTGAGTCTGTAAAGCAAGTTAAATTAACTGCAGTATAAAAAGACACAATCTTAAGTTAGTCACATTCTGCTATATATTCCCCTTTTTCTCTCTAACTAGATACTGGTTATTACTACATGTGGTGATATTTCCTTTCGCTTATTATGGACTTTCCAACCGATATTTGTAGTAAGTTTGATTGCCATCGACTGTTAAAACAAACACACACACACACACACACACACACACACACACACACACACACATATATATATATATATATATATATATATATATATAGAGAGAGAGATAGAGAGAGAGAGAGAGAGAAAAGGGGAGAGAGACGGATGCGAAAATAATAATAGACACCGTATAAAATAATAGCTGGAGGTCAACAACATGCAGTGAGAGAGGGTTAGAATGATGGAGTAAAACCAGTAAAACAATTCACTTGGTGAATTAATTTCAAATTACGTCTAGAAGGAAAATGGATTTTATTTTTTCGAAAATAACTTAATCTAAAAACTAAGGATTATTTTAATATGTATTTTGCATATATTTTTTCACTCCAACACAGCTGTTTCGCTGCATCATGGTTCTTCAGCGTGGCTAGAAACTGGCAAGTGTTTCAAACTATGATTTAAAACCTAATCGCTTTGCCAGAAGTCAAGAACCGTAACTCCTGTGCTACCAGCCGCCGCCAAATGTAATGGAAATCTATAGTGTTTTTTTTTTTATATTTGCATTAAAGGTTGCACAGCGGAAGTCATTCTTTACAAACAAACTATGCATATACATGGCTTACATCGATATTGTCAAAGTTTACACATAATCGATTCGTTTGGATGTGAAAAGACCATTTAGAGACCTGGCAAGTAAGCTATATATTCATCTTATAACTGTTCTACTTTGCATGTTATTGGCAGGGCGTTACGGAGCGCTCCAAAAAGGAGCGCGCTCCAGGAGCACGCTCCTTTTTGCTGGAGCGAAGGAAAGGAGGGTTCATTTTATATTCAGCGGGAGTGGAGTGGAAGCAACTCCATTTGGGACTAAAGAGCTGTGGTTTTATCGCTCCGCGCTCCTCGCTCCAAAATTATTTGATTTTTTTTCTTTTAAACATTAGTTCTTTATTCAGCAATAAAAGGGAAAAGAAAAGAAAGTCTCAGAGTTTACTCTGAGTTATTTTTTAAAATTATATCTGGTAAATGTATATGAGATAGGGAGAAAGAGAGAGGGAGAGGGAGGGAGAGACAGGGAGAAAGAAAGAGAACATTTGAAGTTCTCAGATTTTTACTTCTATGTGTTAAATTTTTGATGGGACAGTTTTCTTAAGGCAGAAGATAGACCATTTGGCACCAAATGTCTTTAAATGCGCCAGTGAATCTATAGATGTCTTTGAAGTTATTTTCTTATAGATTTGAACTTTTTTGTATTTATGACAAGAATGTTTATTGTGATTGAATAAATAAGCCAATTTTTCTTTTAATTCGTGTTTTTAAATAAAGAATTTTAGGTTCAATTATACTAAAGGGGCCGTTTGATTTTCTCGCCCATTTCGCTCGGTATTCACATAAATGTTCGATAAAATCGATTTTTGGTGTGAAATCGTACATTTTGTCCTGACAAAAAATTCTAATGTATTTTTTAGCATATATCAAATTGAACTTTTATGCCACATTTTTACCCGTCATCTTTTCGGCGACATTTTTTGTTATTCTTAAATTCACGACTAGTATGTTTTAACCTTTTCGTGTTTGCTTTTAAATTCGTTAAATTCCGTTAAAACTTGCTTTTGTAAATAGAATGTTCAAAGTTTTTTGTGTGTGTAATAAAATGTTAAAGCAGTAAAAAATATCTTTAGTCCAAGGAAAAATATATTTAGTCCAAGGAAAAACAATAAAAACCAACACGGCCGCCAGCGATTAAAACCTGGAATTAAAGTTAGATTCTTAACACTTTAAAAAGTAAATGAGAATTTTATTTCAGGGCCAAAAATACAATTACGATCAGCAATCAGTTTCATCCTAAATTTGGGCGAATACCAAGCGAAATGAGCGAAAGAAAACAGCGGTCCCTATTCTACAATTAAACCAATGTTTAAACTTAATTAAATTAAAGAAAATATCTTATATTTTAATTTAGAAAAGCAAATAATTAGACTTTCTGACTAATTTGTTGTTTTTTAGAACCGAAACTAGATTAGATATCTTTCTTTATCTTAAAAAATCTATTATCGAATATTACAATTGTAAACAGTTTGTTTTTGTTAGAGATTTAAAATATAGACGTTTTCACTTTTTTTTCACTTTTTTAATTTTAATAAATTTTTTTGTCCGACATAGGAAAACTTGCTCCAGTTATTTTTTTTTTTGGGGGGGGGGGGGGGGGAGGAAAATCTGACCCGATATTTTTTCAACTCCCAAGGTCTAGGCCAGATATTTTGTATGAAATGTTAAGACATTAAATGGATCACTGAATTGTTTATTGACAATTTATTGATATTTTTTGGGCAACTTATGAAAGATATTTTTTTTATTCAATCTTTAAAAAATAAACTTCATTGGGTTTTTTTTCGCCCCAAATTGTACTATAGAAAAAAAATGGATAAATAGATTTGTTTGAAAGTACTTGCGCATTTCTCTGTTATAAATAATAACATACATTATACAATATAGTTACGTTCGTAAAACAATCAAATATTAAACAACAACACGACGAGTAATGTTGCCCTGGCTGTCTCTCCTCTTCCAGAGAAATGTTTTAATTAAAAAGAAAATAATCACTAATAATGTTTAAAGGGAAAACTGTATTTACTTAAAACAAATCTAAATTCCCTTTCAAAAATAAATAGAAAAAATATCGGGTCTAATTTTCCTTTCCTGAAAAAATAGGTTGTCAATGTAATGAAAATTAAAATTGTTTTAAAATACTTCAGGGATTTTTCTATTTCTATTTTATACCTCAGGAAACGAAAATTTACGTATAATCCTATACTTCGTCCGACATGTTCTCCTATAACTCTCAAAATATTAGCAAGATTTTATCAAATATTATCTTACGGTCTTACACTTAAAGTGACATCCCCACCCATATCGATGAGATCCTTTGACGCCCACCCCTATCCTTCGACCATTCATTGGCAGAATAGAACGTTTATGAAAGAATATACATTTTCATTATGGAGCGCTGAAAAAGAGCCGCTCCTTTTTTATAGGAGTTGGAGTCGGTGCGGCTCCTTTTTGAAAATGGGGAGCGTGAGAGGAGCCAGCTCCAATTTTGGGCGTTTGAGCAGGAGCGGGAGCAGCTTCAAAAGTAGTGGAGCGCGTAAAGTCCTGGATTGGCCACTTTGGGTCAAATAATACTACTTGCTACAAAAATGACAATACTAAACGATAACTATGGCTTATCATTAATTATTTATTATTTTTATGAAGCTCTATCTCGTTGGCAGTGATGTGCTAGTCAGAATCAAAAGATTTTAAGTCGGAATTGTTCATTGTATAAGAGAAAAGGTGTGTCAGTATTTTCTCCACAATTGAATAGAAAACAAAAACGAAATAAAATTGTATTTTATTAGCTGTAAAGTTTTACTTATAGTCAGTTGTCAGAAAGAAATAAGTCTTTCAAAAAAAAGTAATAATTGAATGCTTACTAAAAGCATTCCTATGTTTACCACAAACTGTATTGAATAAAAGTGTGTTTCCATTTTATATGTATTAAACACGAAACAAATGAAAATAAACAAAAAACTTGCATTGATTGACCTGGATCTTTATTAACGCAATTTGCGTTTTTAATCTTGGAAGAATAAAACTCATCTAATATTAAATCTGTTCGTAATTTATTATACTGGCCTTAGACTGAATTTTCCCTGTTATACTCTGCAATAATCAATCTATGGAAACCAGTCTTTTCTATATCAGGTAGTCCCAAGCACCGTTACTTTTCTTTACTTCTCATGATAAGGGAAACATGTAATCGATAACGAGATGATATAAGTAACCGTATAAAAATATTTTCTATACTTTTATACTCCCTATTATATACATTTATACTCCCTATTATATACATTTATACTCCTGATTCTATACTTTATACTCCCTATTCTATACTTTTATACTCCCTATTCTATACTTTATACTCCCTATTCTATACTTTTATGCTCCCTATTCTATACTTTTATACTCCCTATTTTATACATTTATACTCCTGATTCTATACTTTCATACTCCCTATTATATACTTTTATACTCCCTATTCTATATTTTTATGCTCCCTATTATATACTTTTATGCTCCCTATTTTATACATTTATACTCCCTATTTTATACATTTATACTCCTGATTCTATACTTTATACTCCCTATTCTATACTTTTATGCTCCCTATTCTATACTTTTATACTCCCTATTTTATACATTTATACTCCTTATTCTATACTTTTATACTCCCTATTATATACTTTTATACTCCCTATTCTATACTTTATACTCCCTATTATATACATTTATACTCCTGATTCTATACTTTTATACTCCCTATTCTATGCTTTTATACTCCCTATTCTATACTTGTATGCTCCTATTCTATACTTTATACTAAAAAAATTGTCAAAAAATATATATATATATTATTGGGTTTTTATAAGGTAAATATGTTTTCAATTTTATATTCCTTACAGTATCCGGAAATTTCTAAATACAAGTCAATTAAGATTCATAATAAAATTCATAACATAGATATTATATTATATCAATTCAATTCCAAACTCCATGCATGAAGCAACCTAAAGACATAATTTTACATCAGTTTCTTTCAATTATTTAATTCCAGTGGAGAATCATCATTTACATTTTTCTCTTACATACAAAACCATCAGTTTGTAGACCTACAGTGTTTGTTTGTTTGTTTGCAGATTGAACAAAAATTACAATTCGAAAGTCCATCCATCAGTCATCATGGAATGATACAATTATATGGTGGAATTGTAGAAACTACTCATACAGTTCAAATGCAGAAATAAACACACACAGGAGAAAAACGATTAGAGGACTACAAAAACCTTGAGAATAGACTCACGTAAAGAAAAGGGCATTAAAGACAACTGCTAACCCCCCAAATAACATCAAGTATCCGGTAGCGGTCATCTCGTATAAATCAAAGCTTTTGATATAAAAAATCCCCAGTAAAGGTCAATAGGCTTATTGAAAAAATTTATATTAAATACTAGTAATTATTAATTAATAATCTGAATGGTGAGAAAACCCAATTAAGTGTTTTTTTTTATTTAAAATAAACTAATACGAAACAACGGTCAACTATTAGAGCCAGCGCCATTTTAAAACCATAGGTCTGCATAAAAAAGAAGCTAACACTACGATGCTGTTAGATAATTATTATAACTTTTCTTTAAAGGAAGAAAAACAGAAATAAAGTAAAATAAAATAAAATAAACTAGAGAAAAATTTAAAGAATTTAAAAGTTTAAAATTTAAAAAAATTAAAAGTTAAAAAATTAAAATTTGTAAAAAAAATTCATATTTAGAATAAAAAATAATAATATTTGATCAAACTAATAAGGTAGATTGTCTATCCCTTTTTATCGCCGATTCTAATCTAAACAAAAATAAAAGATAAACACAGAAATAAATTAACATAAAATAAAATAGATAAAAAGTAAAATAATTTAAAATTTAAAAATGTAAAAAATGTTTAAAAAGTTTAAAAATGTTTAAAACATTTAATTAAATAAATTTTAAGTTTAAAAAATATTTTATCTAATTAATACGGCATATGTTCTATCCCTTTTAATCGCTGATTCTAATCAAAACAAACACAATTAGTGTTTAAAGGGAAAGAACTTCATCAGAGTGTTCAATTGCTAATCTCCCCTAGACTATGCAAAATTATTCCCTATATCATCTCTCCATTGGTTAATATTATTATATTTATTTATTATTTTTATTAAAAAAACATATTTTTTATAGTATCTTATAATTATTATTTTTTTCTAATTAAAAAAAAAATCCTAAAATTAAAAAAAATAAAATTAACAAAGTTAAGATACTAGTTCATAGTTTCATAAATCTGAAACAGCTTATACAATATAAAATTAACAAAGTTAAGATACTAGTTCATAGTTTCATAAATCTGAAACAGCTTATACAAAATAAAATTAACAAAGTTAAGATACTAGTTCATAGTTTCATAAATCTGAAACAGCTTATACAAAATAAAATTAACAAAGTTAACATACTAGTTTATAGTTTCATAAATCTGAAACAGCTTATACAAAATAAAATTAACAAAGTTAAGATACTAGTTCATAGTTTCTTAAATCTGAAACAGCTTATACAAAATAAAATTAACAAAGTTAAGATACTAGTTTATAGTTTCATAAATCTGAAACAGCTTATACAAAATAAAATTAACAAAGTTAAGATACTAGTTCATAGTTTCATAAATCTGAAACAGCTTATACAAAATAAAATTAACAAAGTTAAGATACTAGTTCATAGTTTCATAAATCTGAAACAGCTTATACAAAATAAAATTAACAAAGTTAAGATACTAGTTCATAGTTTCATAAATCTGAAACAGCTTATACAAAATAAAATTAACAAAGTTAACATACTAGTTTATAGTTTCATAAATCTGAAACAGCTTATACAAAATAAAATTAACAAAGTTAAGATACTAGTTCATAGTTTCTTAAATCTGAAACAGCTTATACAAAATAAAATTAACAAAGTTAACATACTAGTTTATAGTTTCATAAATCTGAAACAGCTTATACAAAATAAAATTAACAAAGTTAAGATACTAGTTCAGAGTTTCATAAATCTGAAACAGCTTATACAAAATAAAATTAACAAAGTTAACATACTAGTTTATAGTTTCATATATCTGAAACAGCTTATACAAAATAAAATTAACAAAGTTAAGATACTAGTTCATAGTTTCATAAATCTGAAACAGCTTATACTAAATAAAATTAACAAAGTTAACATACTAGTTTATAGTTTCATAAATATGAAACAGCTTATACAAAATAAAATTAACAAAGTTAACATACTAGTTCATAGTTTCATAAATCTGAAACAGCTTATACAAAATAAAATTAACAAAGTTAAGATACTAGTTTATAGTTTCATAAATCTGAAACAGCTTATACAAAATAAAATTAACAAAGTTAAGATACTAGTTCATAGTTTCATAAATCTGAAACAGCTTATACAAAATAAAATTAACAAAGTTAAGATACTAGTTCATAGTTTCATAAATCTGAAACAGCTTATACAAAATAAAATTAACAAAGTTAACATACTAGTTTATAGTTTCATAAATCTGAAACAGCTTATACAAAATAAAATTAACAAAGTTAAGATACTAGTTCATAGTTTCTTAAATCTGAAACAGCTTATACAAAATAAAATTAACAAAGTTAACATACTAGTTTATAGTTTCATAAATCTGAAACAGCTTATACAAAATAAAATTAACAAAGTTAAGATACTAGTTCATAGTTTCATAAATCTGAAACAGCTTATACAAAATAAAATTAACAAAGTTAACATACTAGTTTATAGTTTCATATATCTGAAACAGCTTATACAAAATAAAATTAACAAAGTTAAGATACTAGTTCATAATTTCATAAATCTGAAACAGCTTATACTAAATAAAATTAACAAAGTTAACATACTAGTTTATAGTTTCATAAATATGAAACAGCTTATACAAAATAAAATTAACAAAGTTAACATACTAGTTCATAGTTTCATAAATCTGAAACAGCTTATACAAAATAAAATTAACAAAGTTAAGATACTAGTTTATAGTTTCATAAATCTGAAACAGCTTATACAAAATAAAATTAACAAAGTTAACATACTAGTTCATAGTTTCATAAATCTGAAACAGCTTATACAAAATAAAATTAACAAAGTTAAGATACTAGTTCATAGTTTCATAAATCTGAAACAGCTTATACAAAATAAAATTAACAAAGTTAAGGTGCTAGTTTATAGTTTCATAAATCTGAAACAGCTTATACAAAATAAAATTAACAAAGTTAAGGTGCTAGTTTATAGTTTCATAAATCTTAAACAGCTTATACAAAATAAAATTAACAAAGTTAAGATACTAGTTCATAGTTTCATAAATCTGAAACAGCTTATACAAAATAAAATTAACAAAGTTAAGATACTAGTTCATAGTTTCATAAATCTGAAACAGCTTATACAAAATAAAATTAACAAAGTTAAGGTGCTAGTTTATAGTTTCATAAATCTTAAACAGCTTATACAAAATAAAATTAACAAAGTTAAGATGCTAGTTTATAGTTTCATAAATCTTAAACAGCTTATACAAAATAAAATTAACAAAGTTAAGATACTAGTTCATAGTTTCATAAATCTGAAACAGCTTATACAAATTAAAATTTAAAAAGTTAAGGTGCTAGTTTATAGTTTCACAAATCTTAAACAGCTTATACAAAATAAAATTAACAAAGTTAAGGTGCTAGTTTATAGTTTCATAAATCTTTAACAGCTTATACAAAATAAAATTAACAAAGTTAAGATACTAGTTCATAGTTTCATAAATCTGAAACAGCTTATACAAAATAAAATTAACAAAGTTAAGATACTAGTTTATAGTTTCATAAATCTTAAACAGCTTATACAAAATAAAATTAACAAAGTTAAGATGCTAGTTTATAGTTTCATAAATCTTAAACAGCTTATACAAAATAAAATTAACAAAGTTAAGATACTAGTTCATAGTTTCATAAATCTGAAACAGCTTATACAAATTAAAATTTAAAAAGTTAAGGTGCTAGTTTATAGTTTCATAAATCTTAAACAGCTTATACAAAATAAAATTAACAAAGTTAAGATGCTAGTTTATAGTTTCATAAATCTTAAACAGCTTATACAAAATAAAATTAACAAAGTTAAGATGCTAGTTTATAGTTTCATAAATCTGAAACAGCTTATACAAAATAAAATTAACAAAGTTATGATACTAGTTTATAGTTTCATAAATCTGAAACAGCTTATACAAAATAAAATTAACAAAGTTAAGATGCTAGTTTATAGTTTCATAAATCTTAAACAGCTTATACAAAATAAAATTAACAAAGTTAAGATACTAGTTCATAGTTTCATAAATCTGAAACAGCTTATACAAAATAAAATTAACAAAGTTAAGGTGCTAGTTTATAGTTTCATAAATCTGAAACAGATTATACAAAATAAAATTAACAAAGTTAAGATGCTAGTTTATAGTTTCATAAATCTTAAACAGCTTATACAAAATAAAATTAACAAAGTTAAGATACTAGTTCATAGTTTCATAAATCTGAAACAGCTTATACAAAATAAAATTAACAAAGTTAAGATACTAGTTCATAGTTTCATAAATCTGAAACAGCTTATACAAAATAAAATTAACAAAGTTATGATACTAGTTTATAGTTTCATAAATCTGAAACAGCTTATACAAAATAAAATTAACAAAGTTAACATACTAGTTTATAGTTTCATAAATCTGAAACAGCTTATACAAAATAAAATTAACAAAGTTATGATACTAGTTTATAGTTTCATAAATCTGAAACAGCTTATACAAAATAAAATTAACAAAGTTAACATACTAGTTTATAGTTTCATATATCTGAAACAGCTTATACAAAATAAAATTAACAAAGTTAACATACTAGTTTATAGTTTCATATATCTGAAACAGCTTATACAAAATAAAATTAACAAAGTTAACATACTAGTTTATAGTTTCATATATCTGAAACAGCTTATACAAAATAAAATTAACAAAGTTAACATACTAGTTTATAGTTTCATATATCTGAAACAGCTTATACAAAATAAAATTAACAAAGATAAGATGCTAGTTTATAGTTTCATATATCTGAAACAGCTTATACAAAATAAAATTAACAAAGTTAAGATACTAGTTTATAGTTTCATAAATCTGAAACAGCTTATACAAAATAAAATTAACAAAGTTAAGATGCTAGTTTATAGTTTCATAAATCTTAAACAGCTTATACAAAATAAAATTAACAAAGTTAAGATACTAGTTCATAGTTTCATAAATCTGAAACAGCTTATACAAATTAAAATTTAAAAAGTTAAGGTGCTAGTTTATAGTTTCACAAATCTTAAACAGCTTATACAAAATAAAATTAACAAAGTTAAGGTGCTAGTTTATAGTTTCATAAATCTTTAACAGCTTATACAAAATAAAATTAACAAAGTTAAGATACTAGTTCATAGTTTCATAAATCTGAAACAGCTTATACAAAATAAAATTAACAAAGTTAAGATACTAGTTTATAGTTTCATAAATCTTAAACAGCTTATACAAAATAAAATTAACAAAGTTAAGATGCTAGTTTATAGTTTCATAAATCTTAAACAGCTTATACAAAATAAAATTAACAAAGTTAAGATACTAGTTCATAGTTTCATAAATCTGAAACAGCTTATACAAAATAAAATTAACAAAGTTAAGGTGCTAGTTTATAGTTTCATAAATCTTAAACAGCTTATACAAAATAAAATTAACAAAGTTAAGATGCTAGTTTATAGTTTCATAAATCTTAAACAGCTTATACAAAATAAAATTAACAAAGTTAAGATGCTAGTTTATAGTTTCATAAATCTGAAACAGCTTATACAAAATAAAATTAACAAAGTTATGATACTAGTTTATAGTTTCATAAATCTGAAACAGCTTATACAAAATAAAATTAACAAAGTTAAGATGCTAGTTTATAGTTTCATAAATCTTAAACAGCTTATACAAAATAAAATTAACAAAGTTAAGATACTAGTTCATAGTTTCATAAATCTGAAACAGCTTATACAAAATAAAATTAACAAAGTTAAGGTGCTAGTTTATAGTTTCATAAATCTGAAACAGCTTATACAAAATAAAATTAACAAAGTTAAGATGCTAGTTTATAGTTTCATAAATCTTAAACAGCTTATACAAAATAAAATTAACAAAGTTAAGATACTAGTTCATAGTTTCATAAATCTGAAACAGCTTATACAAAATAAAATTAACAAAGTTAAGATACTAGTTCATAGTTTCATAAATCTGAAACAGCTTATACAAAATAAAATTAACAAAGTTATGATACTAGTTTATAGTTTCATAAATCTAAAACAGCTTATACAAAATAAAATTAACAAAGTTAACATACTAGTTTATAGTTTCATAAATCTGAAACAGCTTATACAAAATAAAATTAACAAAGTTATGATACTAGTTTATAGTTTCATAAATCTGAAACAGCTTATACAAAATAAAATTAACAAAGTTAACATACTAGTTTATAGTTTCATATATCTGAAACAGCTTATACAAAATAAAATTAACAAAGTTAACATACTAGTTTATAGTTTCATATATCTGAAACAGCTTATACAAAATAAAATTAACAAAGTTAACATACTAGTTTATAGTTTCATATATCTGAAACAGCTTATACAAAATAAAATTAACAAAGTTAACATACTAGTTTATAGTTTCATATATCTGAAACAGCTTATACAAAATAAAATTAACAAAGATAAGATGCTAGTTTATAGTTTCATATATCTGAAACAGCTTATACAAAATAAAATTAACAAAGTTAAGATACTAGTTTATAGTTTCATAAATCTGAAACAGCTTATACAAAATAAAATTAACAATGTTAACATACTAGTTTATAGTTTCATATATCTGAAACAGCTTATACAAAATAAAATTAACAAAGTTAACATACTAGTTTATAGTTTCATATATCTGAAACAGCTTATACAAAATAAAATTAACAAAGTTAACATACTAGTTTATAGTTTCATATATCTGAAACAGCTTATACAAAATAAAATTAACAAAGTTAACATACTAGTTCATAGTTTGATAAATCTGAAACAGCTTATACAAAATAAAATTAACAAAGTTAAGATACTAGTTCATAGTTTCATAAATCTGAAACAGCTTATACAAAATAAAATTAACAAAGTTAAGATACTAGTTTATAGTTTCATAAATCTGAAACAGCTTATACAAAATAAAATTAACAAAGTTAACATACTAGTTCATAGTTTCATAAATCTGAAACAGCTTATACAAAATAAAATTAACAAAGTTAACATACTAGTTTATAGTTTCATATATCTGAAACAGCTTATACAAAATAAAATTAACAAAGTTAACATACTAGTTTATAGTTTCATATATCTGAAACAGCTTATACGAAATAAAATTAACAAAGTTAAGATACTAGTTCATAGTTTCATAAATCTGAAACAGCTTATACAAAATAAAATTAACAAAGTTAACATACTAGTTTATAGTTTCATATATCTGAAACAGCTTATACAAAATAAAATTAACAACGTTAAGATACTAGTTCATAGTTTCATAAATCTGAAACAGCTTATACAAAATAAAATTAACAAAGTTAAGATACTAGTTCATAGTTTCATAAATCTGAAACAGCTTATACAAAATAAAATTAACAAAGTTAAGATACTAGTTCATAGTTTCATAAATCTGAAACAGCTTATACAAAATAAAATTAACAAAGTTATGATACTAGTTTATAGTTTCATAAATCTGAAACAGCTTATACAAAATAAAATTAACAAAGTTAACATACTAGTTTATAGTTTCATAAATCTGAAACAGCTTATACAAAATAAAATTAACAAAGTTATGATACTAGTTTATAGTTTCATAAATCTGAAACAGCTTATACAAAATAAAATTAACAAAGTTAACATACTAGTTTATAGTTTCATATATCTGAAACAGCTTATACAAAATAAAATTAACAAAGTTAACATACTAGTTTATAGTTTCATATATCTGAAACAGCTTATACAAAATAAAATTAACAAAGTTAACATACTAGTTTATAGTTTCATATATCTGAAACAGCTTATACAAAATAAAATTAACAAAGTTAACATACTAGTTTATAGTTTCATATATCTGAAACAGCTTATACAAAATAAAATTAACAAAGTTAAGATACTAGTTCATAGTTTCATAAATCTGAAACAGCTTATACAAAATAAAATTAACAAAGTTAAGATACTAGTTCATAGTTTCATAAATCTGAAACAGCTTATACAAAATAAAATTAACAAAGTTAAGATACTAGTTTATAGTTTCATAAATCTGAAACAGCTTATACAAAATAAAATTAACAAAGTTAACATACTAGTTTATAGTTTCATAAATCTGAAACAGCTTATACAAAATAAAATTAACAAAGTTAAGATACTAGTTCATAGTTTCATAAATCTGAAACAGCTTATACAAAATAAAATTAACAAAGTTATGATACTAGTTTATAGTTTCATAAATCTGAAACAGCTTATACAAAATAAAATTAACAAAGTTAACATACTAGTTCATAGTTTCATAAATCTGAAACAGCTTATACAAAATAAAATTAACAAAGTTATGATACTAGTTTATAGTTTCATAAATCTGAAACAGCTTATACAAAATAAAATTAACAAAGTTAAGATACTAGTTCATAGTTTCTTAAATCTGAAACAGCTTATACAAAATAAAATTAACAAAGTTATGATACTAGTTTATAGTTTCATAAATCTGAAACAGCTTATACAAAATAAAATTAACAAAGTTATGATACTAGTTTATAGTTTCTTAAATCTGAAACAGCTTATACAAAATAAAATTAACAAAGTTATGATACTAGTTTATAGTTTCATAAATCTGAAACAGCTTATACAAAATAAAATTAACAAAGTTATGATACTAGTTTATAGTTTCATAAATCTGAAACAGCTTATACAAAATAAAATTAACAAAGTTATGATACTAGTTTATAGTTTCATAAATCTGAAACAGCTTATACAAAATAAAATTAACAAAGTTAACATACTAGTTTATAGTTTCATATATCTGAAACAGCTTATACAAAATAAAATTAACAAAGTTAAGATACTAGTTCATAGTTTCTTAAATCTGAAACAGCTTATACAAAATAAAATTAACAAAGTTAAGATACTAGTTTATAGTTTCTTAAATCTGAAACAGCTTATACAAAATAAAATTAACAAAGTTATGATACTAGTTTATAGTTTCTTAAATCTGAAACAGCTTATACAAAATAAAATTAACAAAGTTATGATACTAGTTTATAGTTTCTTAAATCTGAAACAGCTTATACAAAATAAAATTAACAAAGTTAAGATACTAGTTCATAGTTTCATAAATCTGAAACAGCTTATACAAAATAAAATTAACAAAGTTATGATACTAGTTTATAGTTTCATAAATCTGAAACAGCTTATACAAAATAAAATTAACAAAGTTAACATACTAGTTCATAGTTTCATAAATCTGAAACAGCTTATACAAAATAAAATTAACAAAGTTATGATACTAGTTTATAGTTTCATAAATCTGAAACAGCTTATACAAAATAAAATTAACAAAGTTAAGATACTAGTTCATAGTTTCTTAAATCTGAAACAGCTTATACAAAATAAAATTAACAAAGTTAAGATACTAGTTCATAGTTTCATAAATCTGAAACAGCTTATACAAAATAAAATTAACAAAGTTAAGATACTAGTTCATAGTTTCATAAATCTGAAACAGCTTATACAAAATAAAATTAACAAAGTTATGATACTAGTTTATAGTTTCATAAATCTGAAACAGCTTATACAAAATAAAATTAACAAAGTTATGATACTAGTTTATAGTTTCTTAAATCTGAAACAGCTTATACAAAATAAAATTAACAAAGTTATGATACTAGTTTATAGTTTCATAAATCTGAAACAGCTTATACAAAATAAAATTAACAAAGTTAAGATACTAGTTCATAGTTTCTTAAATCTGAAACAGCTTATACAAAATAAAATTAACAAAGTTATGATACTAGTTCATAGTTTCATAAATCTGAAACAGCTTATACAAAATAAAATTAACAAAGTTAAGATACTAGTTCATAGTTTCATAAATCTGAAACAGCTTATACAAAATAAAATTAACAAAGTTAAGATACTAGTTCATAGTTTCATAAATCTGAAACAGCTTATACAAAATAAAATTAACAAAGTTATGATACTAGTTTATAGTTTCATAAATCTGAAACAGCTTATACAAAATAAAATTAACAAAGTTATGATACTAGTTTATAGTTTCATAAATCTGAAACAGCTTATACAAAATAAAATTAACAAAGGTAAGGTGCTAGTTTATAGTTTCATAAATCTGAAACAGCTTATACAAAATAAAATTAACAAAGTTAAGGTGCTAGTTTATAGTTTCATAAATCTGAAACAGCTTATACAAAATAAAATTAACAAAGTTAAGATACTAGTTCATAGTTTCATAAATCTGAAACAGCTTATACAAAATAAAATTAACAAAGTTAAGGTGCTAGTTTATAGTTTCATAAATATGAAACAGCTTATACAAAATAAAATTAACAAAGTTAAGATGCTAGTTTATAGTTTCATAAATCTTAAACAGCTTATACAAAATAAAATTAACAAAGTTAAGATACTAGTTCATAGTTTCATAAATCTGAAACAGCTTATACAAATTAAAATTAACAAAGTTAAGGTGCTAGTTTATAGTTTCATAAATCTTAAACAGCTTATACAAAATAAAATTAACAAAGTTAAGATACTAGTTCATAGTTTCATAAATCTGAAACAGCTTATACAAAATAAAATTAACAAAGTTAAGGTGCTAGTTTATAGTTTCATAAATATGAAACAGCTTATACAAAATAAAATTAACAAAGTTAAGATGCTAGTTTATAGTTTCATAAATCTTAAACAGCTTATACAAAATAAAATTAACAAAGTTAAGATACTAGTTCATAGTTTCATAAATCTGAAACAGCTTATACAAATTAAAATTAACAAAGTTAAGGTGCTAGTTTATAGTTTCATAAATCTTAAACAGCTTATACAAAATAAAATTAACAAAGTTAAGATGCTAGTTTATAGTTTCATAAATCTTAAACAGCTTATACAAAATAAAATTAACAAAGTTAACATACTAGTTCATAGTTTCATAAATCTGAAACAGCTTATACAAAATAAAATGAACAAAGTTAAGATGCTAGTTTATAGTTTCATAAATCTTAAACAGCTTATACAAAATAAAATTAACAAAGTTAAGATACTAGTTCATAGTTTCATAAATCTGAAACAGCTTATACAAAATAAAATTAACAAAGTTAAGATACTAGTTCATAGTTTCATAAATCTGAAACAGCTTGTACAAAATAAAATTAACAAAGTTAACATACTAGTTCATAGTTTCATAAATCTGTAACAGCTTGTACAAAATAAAATTAACAAAGTTAAGATACTAGTTCATAGTTTCATAAATCTGAAACAGCTTATACAAAATAAAATTAACAAAGTTAAGGTGCTAGTTTATAGTTTCATAAATCTTAAACAGCTTATACAAAATAAAATTAACAAAGTTATGATACTAGTTTATAGTTTCATAAATCTGAAACAGCTTATACAAAATAAAATTTACAAAGTTAACATACTAGTTTATAGTTTCATATATCTGAAACAGCTTATACGAAATAAAATTAACAAAGTTAAGATACTAGTTCATAGTTTCATAAATCTGAAACAGCTTATACAAAATAAAATTAACAAAGATAAGATGCTAGTTCATAGTTTCATAAATCTGAAACAGCTTATACAAAATAAAATTAACAAAGATAAGATGCTAGTTCATAGTTTCATAAATCTGAAACAGCTTATATAAAATAAAATTAACAAAGTTAACATACTAGTTTATAGTTTCATAAATCTGAAACAGCTTATACAAAATAAAATTAACAAAGTTAAGATACTAGTTCATAGTTTCATAAATCTGAAACAGCTTATACAAAATAAAATTAACAAAGTTAAGATACTAGTTCATAGTTTCATAAATCTGAAACAGCTTATACAAAATAAAATTAACAAAGTTAAGATACTAGTTCATAGTTTCATAAATCTGAAACAGCTTGTACAAAATAAAATTAACAAAGTTTACATACTAGTTCATAGTTTCATAAATCTGTAACAGCTTGTACAAAATAAAATTAACAAAGTTAAGATACTAGTTCATAGTTTCATAAATCTGAAACAGCTTATACAAAATAAAATTAACAAAGTTAAGGTGCTAGTTTATAGTTTCATAAATCTTAAACAGCTTATACAAAATAAAATTAACAAAGTTATGATACTAGTTTATAGTTTCATAAATCTGAAACAGCTTATACAAAATAAAATTAACAAAGTTAACATACTAGTTTATAGTTTCATATATCTGAAACAGCTTATACGAAATAAAATTAACAAAGTTAAGATACTAGTTCATAGTTTCATAAATCTGAAACAGCTTATACAAAATAAAATTAACAAAGATAAGATGCTAGTTCATAGTTTCATAAATCTGAAACAGCTTATACAAAATAAAATTAACAAAGATAAGATGCTAGTTCATAGTTTCATAAATCTGAAACAGCTTATATAAAATAAAATTAACAAAGTTAACATACTAGTTTATAGTTTCATAAATCTGAAACAGCTTATACAAAATAAAATTAACAAAGTTAACATACTAGTTTATAGTTTCATAAATATGAAACAGCTTATACAAAATAAAATTAACAAAGTTATGATACTAGTTCATAGTTTCATAAATCTGAAACAGCTTATACAAAATAAAATTAACAAAGTTAAGATGCTAGTTCATAGTTTCATAAATCTGAAACAGCTTATACAAAATAAAATTAACAAAGTTAACATACTAGTTTATAGTTTCATAAATCTGAAACAGCTTATACAAAATAAAATTAACAAAGATAAGATGCTATTTCATAGTTTCATAAATCTGAAACAGCTTATACAAAATAAAATTAACAAAGTTAAGAAACTAGTTCATAGTTTCATAAATATGAAACAGCCTATACAAAATAAAATTAACAAAGTTATGATACTAGTTCATAGTTTCATAAATCTGAAACAGCTTACACAGCAAGCTCGTTGGTTTTACATATTATGGGACTTCTTCCAACCAGTATGTCTTACTCGATAATTAACGTTTTCTGGCAAATGATAGAGCATAGAACCAGCCACCATTCACTATTAATTAATCGAAAAATAAAACTTCTCACCAAAACAACTACACCTTAAATATTAGGGCCACGAGTATTACAAAAATATAGTTACAGCTTGAGTTCCAATTACAAGGAGCCAAAAACTATAACCACCAATTCACGTTGGTACTCATAGTTTTATGGTTGGGTTATAAGTCTTATCCATATTAATAAGAGTCATGCTAGTAACTATTAGTACCCTTTTGCTATTCCGTCTATTTGCTTACAAATGAATATAAGCTTTATAGAGTTTTTATCCTCCGGAACAAAAGACAAAAAGGCAAGGAAAAGGCAAAAGTAAAAAAGAGAAAAAAAGAAAAATCATCTACTGTACGATTTATTAGACATTTATCCTAAATTATGAACTAACTAAATCCCTCCTCATGAGTAATCCCAATGCAAAAAACCGACCTTCTTATGTAATTATGATATTTAAAGTGAGCAAGTTATGTTGAAATATTTCTCTTACCCCAGCTATTTATATAAGGACTCCCACAAGTTGGCCCCTTCGCCGCTATCTCACTTAAAGTACTATAAAACCACTAAAATTCTCAGCATCCTAATTCCCGATTTTACTACCTATGAGGCAAAATAATTTAGAAAAGGAATTTTCCTACTTATTCGATGTTAGCTATCATAACTGTCTATTTTAGTGTTTAATTAAATCTCTATATTATCAATTTAGGTTATCATGGATTCCTCGATCTTAATCCAGGCCTAAAGTTAGCGTATATCTATTTCGGTGAAGACAGTTTTGTAGGATTTCTCGCCGGACATTTAACAAATTATCCTTCGAAGTAATAATATGGTAAGATTCTGAAGTGCACAAGCGACATGTTTTCCTTTTATTAGGTATGTATCTACCCCCCTTACCCAAAACTGACCAAAATGAATGTTCTTACTAATTAATTTTGCAAGCGATGTAGAAATATCAGGATTCGGGTTAAGGTTTTCTCTTAACGAGCATGTATGATTTCAATAAGTCCTTAAAGCTCCCCACCCCGTGGACCCCACATAATTACGTGTATTTTATTTACCTCCTATCCAGAAGGTAAGCCACAATGGCAGGTGTGGGTTATGATGAAAGTGTTTCTGTGGAACGAACTGGATTCGAACCCGGCTCACCCATGTTCCCAGTCCGCCGTTAACCACTTAGACACCGTGCCATCCCAAACGTGTATTATTTCCCGTGGTTACCTCACATTTATACACCACGTCAAAAATAAGATAACTACTCCCCAGAGGGAATTCGTAAGTATTTCTACAATAACACTTGGACTCCGAATAATTCGTGATATTTTCATTAGTACTGGAGTTAGCCTTATTTCCGATCTTCGTTTTGTCTATTTTGCGTTATTATAACTAATAAGTGACGAAGCTAGAGTTCTAGTTGTTTAAAAAGACAATTTCACTGTATTTTATTTAAGGATTTATCTATTCTACTGTCTCTAGGGATATTTTTCTCTAATATAGTATAAAAAGTAATCGGAATGACAGTACGAATGTGCTGACTGTACGGGGGATAGAACCATACAACACTACGCCTCCTGTTTTTCCTTCCCGCATTACTTTGAAAAGCTTGAGTATCATCCAATTGATCTGATTTCACCGTATTCTGTTGCTCCTTAGCACTAGTATTGTTGTTTTATGCTTTTCTCCATAGCCTTATTATAAGAAACATAGTTGCTCAATCTGGCACTACCTCTACATTAAGCCTGTAGTTCTTAGAGTCCGATTTAATAAAGCTAATTGTATTCTCGTAGCCAGTTCTAGCTAAAGCTTCGTTGTCATATTGCTTATTTTATTAAACAGTTGCTCATTTTTAGACAGTTTAGTAATTCTATTCGATATGGATGAGACAATTGACTTATTAACCAGAAGTGGATGGTAAGAGTTTTTATCTATATAATAAAGCGTATGGTTTGTTTTATGGAAGGGTTAGTAGATATTGTTAACTTTATATTTATAGATATTTTTTAGATCCAAACCTTTAAAGAATTTATTTAAAAGTGTTTTTCTTTCTCCAGATTCCTACCGGTCGAGTTAACAAAAAAAATGAAGCATCATTTCTATATAGTCCGCTTACCAATTCCAGTACGGCTCCATGCAACTCCCTCAAAATATAAAGCCCAACCAGATCAGTTACATGTGCCAATCAGGGGAACTCATAGTAATGTCTACATTATTTTCTTAATTCTTTCTTGTCCATAATGTGTTATTATATGCTATTAAGGTTTTCCTAGCTAGTTTAATTATGTCAATCTCTAAATCAGTTATGTTAGTTTCTATTTTGGCTATACTGGGAGCTCTATCCAGTAAGCAAGTCAATATACTACATAATAAATTTGCTTTGGACAGTGATCTGTAAACTTTTAAACCAAACTATAACCTCATCAGATCATGACCACAATTTGTAATGCGTTTTTCCCTAATGTCAGGCATGATTCTATCTAATATTTCTTACTTATGATACCTATGTCGGACACACATTGTGAGATTAACGTAATCGATGGGTTAATATTGAAATCTGCCTAATGTTCCTTTAAAATGAACCTCGGACATTTAAGAGTGTACATTTCAATATGTTTGTCTACATTAATTTCAGAGCAATTTCTATAGGCAGATGCATTCATATCATGAAGGGCTCTGTTGCTAGTTACTTTGTAGGTTTTGTGTCGTTCCTTTAAGATCAAACTGTTGTATGTTTCATATGTTGGTAATATTAGATATATTTAGTTTCATCTAGTTTCATTTAATTTCATTAAGTTTCATTTAGTTTTATGCAAATTGGTCAAAGCCGGGTGGAAGCCTTTCGTGAAAATTCACAAGCCTCCGATTTGTGTGAGATTTTAACAATAAGTATTTGACATCAATTAATGAATATTCCCCAGATTTCAGTTTTTTGAAAGGTCTAATATATGACCACAGACTCTCTATCTGAATTTTTTTTTCAGATTTGCATTAAATTTGATCTATATTAATTAGACACAAATTAAGCTAGATTCCATGAAATTAATTTTTCTAAGACCCCTTTAGCTTAAGCCTTAAATATTAGACATTTTCTAGAATAAAATTAATGTAATAGATTTTGATCAAAATTAGAATGAGGATTCTAGACATAACGTTTACTATCATTATAACTTGATGTTAATCTTCGTAAGGGGACATAAAAGTGATGCAAAACTGTTCTATTTGGAGAATTAATTTTACCCGTCCTGGGTCAGGTATCCTTCTAATATATATATATATATATATATATATATATATATATATATATATATATATATATATATATATGGAAATGAAAAAGGAAAAACCAAAAGATGTTTTTTTTAATGTATTCATCAACGTTTCGTCCTTATTTGTAAGACTTCCTCAGTAGTGGCTACTACTACTTCTCATTAACCCATCATGTCAACCCAATATTTCTATGTACTTGCATGACATTTTTCTTAAAATTATTATCCTGGGGAAGTCTTACAAATAAAGACGAAACGTTGATGAATACATAAAAAACATCTTTTGGTTTTTCCTTTTTCATTTCCCATTACGTCGGATTACCGTCATCCTTCCTTTCTCATATATATATATATATATATATATATATATATATATATATATATATAATGAAGAAGAATGGAAAGGAATATTGAGCTATATACTCTTCACAATAGGTTTCACTTTTCCTAAAAGTACGCTTTTAGTACACCACTTTATATATATATATATATATATATATATATATATATATATATATATATATATATATATATAATGAAGAAGAATGGAAAGGAATATTGAGCTATATACTCTTCACAATAGGTTTCACTTTTCCTAAAAGTACGCTTTTAGTACACCACTTTATATATATATATATATATATATATATATATATATATATATATATATATATATATATATATATATATATATATACTTCTTTGTAAAATGGTAGGAAAAATCCCAGCAGAGTGCTCGATTAATTAAGAATTAAAGTTAAAAATTAAGAGCATAATATTTATTTATTCTGGTACCGAAAAATTAGTACAACATTCGTACCGTCGGTTTCAAGCACGGAAGGTCTTACCCATCCGGCTCTCTTCAGCTTCTGTTGTCATCTGTTTTGGAAATGTGAAGTCACATGACACTCTCGTTGGGACGCGTTATTTGCTCAGTGTGTTTTGTGTGTTTGTTTAAATTTAAATTTAGTGTAATGAGACCGTTGAGATTTAAAACACGAGGAAATTCAAGATTAAAGGGAATAAAAAAGTAAAAAAATATAAAAAATATTAAAAAAAATATATATATATAAAATATATATATAAAAAATTTTAGCATAAGAATAAAAAAAGAGAGAATAACAAAAGGAGAGAAAGAAAGAATAAAAACATAATAAATAAAAATAAATAAAAAAATATAAAAACAAAATATAAAAAAATAAAAAATAAAATTAAAATTAAAAACAAGAATAAAAAAAATGAAAAGGTTTCTCTGTAATTCCCGTCAGCCAAATTATGAATTTGTATCATTAGCCGTTATATTTTTGAAGGTATGCGTTCTAAAAGAAAGAACCGTTGTCGCGTTAAAAATCTTTACACAGCTTGGAGTGATTTTAATGGAGAAATTTCTGGTTCTAAAGGAGGTAACTTAGTTGGAAATATGAAATGTTTGAGTTTGTTCAAATGGATTTCTAGATTAATCTAGTGACTGATAAATAAATTAAATATTTTTGTATTTTTGTATTTTGGTTAAAGTCGAAGTTTTCGCTCTTGAAATTTATGTGGATATAGTTTGTTTAAATGGATTTGTAGAGTAATCTAGTGACTGATAAATAAATTAAATATTTTTGTATTTTTGTGAAGGTCGAAGTTTTTGCTCTTGAAATTTATGTGGATATAGGTTGATGAGGTATTTGTTCTTTTTTATTTTGTTTATATTAGTAGAGGGGGTAGCTAGACATTATGTGAATTGGTCAGACCAGTTTATAAGTAATGCTCGTCTCTTGTGGATACACCCCTTAAATATTTCATCGCGGATATTTAAACAGGCTGTATTCGGATCGATGATGGCCCTTGAAATGTGGTATTTTTCAGCGTCACATAGAGGACATCTGTTTATGGCTGGAGAGAAGGATAGTTTTCTCTCAATTATTTTCCATTTGATGGTGAAGAGTGTATTTTCTTCTTTAAGCTGCCATATTCGGGTCGCGAGTGCCGTATTAGCCTTGTTTTTGTATCTGAAGGAATTTCTGTGTGCGTATAATCTTTGTTTGAAGTTTTCCTTCGTCATCCCAATATATTTTTCTGCACTACTGGTATTCTGGTCTGTGACGGTTTCTTCATATATGATTGAATCGATTTTGCAATTTCCCTCCATATATATATATATATGGATATACCTTTATGGAATCTGTAATTAATTGCTCTTTCGATAGATAAACGATTCTGTTTCAAACTACATGTTATTCTTTTTTCATATACGATTCCTCCAGTAAGTGCTGTAGAATATAAATGTCTGTCTTTCTGTATGTCTAACTAAAAGTCAAAAACTACAAAAGATACACTTATAAACCTTGCATGATCGGATTCTGGTTATGGTAAATAAAATACTGTAATATTCATTCTCATCGTGTGAAGTTAGTGCGACAAGAGGAAAGTAAAAATTCTCTTTTTTTTTCCATTACTGGTAACTGTTTAAAAAACAACACGGAAATTAGGTCATACAGCAGTCGTTCAGATTTTTTTACGATTTTGCTTTCTTTCTTTCTTTCTTTTTTCTATTATATTGCACCAGTTGCCGAAGGGAGAGAAAAGAAGAGAGATAAAATGGGATGGGAAGAAAAATGGGCGTAGAAAATAGGGAGATAAGTAGTTGGAGAGAAAGGTAAAAAGTGTGCGTGTGTGTGTGTGTGTGTGAGAGAGAGAGAGAGAGAGAGAGAGAAGGAGTAAAATGTAGTCGGACGGGGAGATTGATAGAAAGAGAAGTTAGAAAAGGTGCTACACACATAATTTTTAAACTCTTCTATAAGGTGACCCCCACAAATGCCCCCAACCATGGAATCGTAAACAAAATTCACAACCCTTTCTGTAATACAATACAAATCTGGTAAAATTAAACTTCTGTCTTTGCCTGAATTGATCACACAGTTTCAGTCAATGTCTTCATATACACTAAATGTACAAAAGCAAGGAAATTCCCAAATGTTTACACTTTTATTGTCATTAAGGGTATGCGAGCACAACAGGGATATGTATTTTATTGGTAGGAATTTTTCTTCGGCGCAACTCCCACACTTCATCCACTCATGCATAGAGATTTATACTGTAGTGATGTGATAATGAAAATGTTTGGTTGATATGTAGTCATACCCTTAATGACAATAAAAGTGTAAAAATTTGGGAATTTCCTTGCTTTTGTACATTTAGTGTATATGAATTTTCATCTTAACCCTATTAAGGGCATATAATTTCAGTATACTGACATTTATCATGGAATGTTTTTGTTTTTATCGCCGTTCAATTGTATGCGAGGGCACTTTGGTGATCGCCCCATCAGTAGGAGATGTGATCTTGAATTGTGTTCAAACTTATCGCACATTAACTCCCCCCCCCCCGAATTTTATCTATGAGGTCATCTTAAAGATAATGTCTATCAAAACAATTCGCAGACTTTACCAGAACTGAAGAAGGTCATCACAACCTAAATTAAGAGCAATAGCAAGGGAGAAGAGTGTGACGTCAGAGTTATTGACAATTTTGCACGTCGTATCCAGGTGTGAGCGTATCCATTGAACGGCGATACAAGAAAGACTGTTGGACATTCATGACTGAAACTTGGTGGACAAACCAGGCCTAGAGTGAAGTTTTGCTTTGTACCAAATATGCGTTGATTGCAGACAAAAGCGAATTTCATGAGTGAGTGGCATCTATTTTAGCCACCTTGTATTTTGTTATCTATCTCCCGGACAACGCCGGATAGTCCTGTTAGTAAAATTAAAATAAAGATCATGTCTTAACAAAATTGTTCTGATAGCCAGTCGCCATTTGATTTTAGAACAATTTATATTTTACAAATGAGAATACAGTTTTATGCAACTTGTTTATAAAAAAAAGGTAAATCATATTAGTTTGTAAACTTTGAGCCTATCCACATATAAGCATAGATGCACATACATATGCGTGCAAAAAAGGCACTCTGATGCATAAAATAACACATTATATTAACGAAGTTCAAAGTGAACGTGGTAGATAAATTTATTGATAGAAATTGGTAAGTGCGTTTCTTTTTACAACAGATGGAATAATTCCAATGTATCCATAATAATGTAAACACCATGAAACACACTCTTTGATACGATTTCGTTATAAATTATGAAGATAATTATAAATAATAGCCATCTTCAAATTTAATTCTGAGGACAGCATTTGTACACGGTGTAAATGGTATTCCAAAGTGCATCTGCAATTGTTGCGTTGAAGCCCAATTCCGTCTGAAAAGATGTGAACTCCATCAAACAATTATGCAGAATCTTTTCTCTTTGAATATCATTTTTTTAAAAATGCAACTCCCCCTCTCCACATTTTTATACTACCCCCTCTATCTACATCTCTCCTCACTCTCCCCATTACTCTTCCCCTCTCCTCGCTTTTGCTCCATCTCCCCTCTCTCTTCATCGCTCCTCTCCTCCCTCACTCCATATTTCTTCTCCTCTATCCCCATGGCTACTCCCCTTTCTCCGTCCCTCCCCATCTCCCTACTCACGCCCCATGACCCCTTTCTCTTCCATCTCTCCTCTCCTCTCTGCACTATTGCTTCATCTTGCCCCTCTCTCTCTCTCTCAATTTTTTCTCTCCACCTCTCTTCTTTCTCTATCGCTCCTTTCATCCTTCTCCGTCTCTCGTCCCCCTCTGTCTCTCCGTTATAATTTTCAGAGCATTTACAGCGCAATAATAATAATAATAATAATAATAATAATAATAATAATAATAATAATAGTTTACAACTTAAATAAAAAAAAAACTACTTGAAAAGTTTCGTTCTTTCAGAAGGCATTTTGACCTTGGAGTGGGTTATAATGATTAAAATTGCTTAACATTCGAATTGCGGAATTCCCATTAATGAGTTGTCCATCCAGAATACAAATAATAAACCGAAGAAAATAGACAAATTTGAGGGTTTTCTTTTTCAAGAATTTCGTTTTGCCTCGCATCGAATGTTTATAATAGATCATGCGAATAATTACTTATATCATTTATGCATTTTAAGTAAACAGAAATCCGGCGCTAATCAACGAATAATCGGCCATTTATAATTCATTTGATTGTTCATTTTTTAATGTTTATTCTAGTTTCTTATAGATCAGCTTGCAGAGTTGGTAATTGAAAAATCTTTATCCGTAGTTGTATAGAAGCTGTGTCATGAGCGTCATATTATATGGCAGCGAATGGTGGCCCCTCGCCCAGCCTTCTCTCATCTGACTGCAATTGAACGACAGACCCATGATTAGATGGACCTGAAACGTGATATCTGACCAAAACACAACACATCAGGTTGGAGGATTTGCCGAAAGTACTACACTTGCCTGCATAGATGTTGTCTTAAGAATAAATCGGTTATGCTGGTATGGGCATTCAAAGTATTCATGCTCCTGGATAAACCGTTGCAGAAGCATGGATGTTTTGAATCGCAGGAAGGTTGGCCGGACAAGGAAAACTTGGAAGCAAACTATTAGACAAGACTTTACAGATTGCAATTTGGAGGCAGTTAACCCGCTGTACTGTGAGGACGAGAGAGTGAACTTGCGAAATATTAAAAAAAAAACGTCTGAAAGTGTTGAAACTGTCGAATAGAAACTAATTTTTAGATTTCACATCCTTTGCAAATCCTTATGTATTAAAAGATTAAAAGTTTTGGAAGCTATTTACATACAACCATTTTATAAATAGAGATGACAAAATTATCGTAATAGCAAAAAAATGTTTTAGTTTTATGAAAATTAAGTTCAATTAATAATTTAAACACTGTAATAATTCAATTTAACTTTTTAACATTCTATTTCAAAAATAATAATTTGGCAACAAAAAAAATAAGCATATTTAAAAAAAGGCGAAACAAAAAAGAAAGTAAAATACTACTGGCCAACACAGAGTAAGTGTAGCTAATATTTAATTAAATGGTTTTGAATTTATAAATCAGAACATAATCATATATATATACTAGCTGTCATGACCCAGCGTTACCTGGGAATATTTAAGGCTTCCTTACTAATATTACAATATTAAAAGAGAAAGGGAGAAAAGCAAATAGATGGAGATAGATAGATAGATAGATAGATAGATAGATAGAGAGAGAGAGAGAGAGAGAGAGAGAGAGAGAGAGAGAGAGAGAGAGGGAGAGAGAGACAGACAGAGAGAACATTTAATATTAAGATTTAACATATGCTATTTAACTTATATTTTGTTTTTATGGCCACGAGCAACGCCGGGTAGCCCTGCTAGTTTTTAATAAAATGTTTTTGAATTTATCAATTAGAGCAAAATCATATATATATATATATATATATATATATATATATATATATATATATATATATATATATAAATACAGATTTTAATCAGACATAATAAAAAATCTGCATTTATAAATAAAAATATTACGCTCTTTAATTTAATTTAATTGAGCATTCTGCTGGTATTTCCATTTTATTCTTTTTTGAGTATACCCTTATATATATATATATATATATATATATATATATATATATATATATATATATATATATATATATATATATATATATATATATATATAATCTGTCCCGATTCAGCGTTACCTGGGAATATTTATACTTTCATATTTACATTGGCAGGAAATCATTTAAGAACCGAAGATGATTATTAATTATTCTGACGGTTTGTATTTATACTTTCAGTTTTTTCTAACATATAAAGTTATCTTGTAGGTTTCTCGTCAACATACCTAAATAGCATTGGATCTTTCAAAATGCTATTTGATTTTGCCTAGCGAGAGAAATACGGAATTTTGTCAATCCGTGTTATTTACATAATGAAAAATTAATTCCAACACTTTGCATCGATTACATACCTTATGTGCCAGGTTTATCAGTTGTTAAGAGAAAGCACGACAAACACTCTTTTTCCCGACCAAAGGGAGCTAATATTTAAAAATAATAAAGGGTTAACTTCACTACATTTTACATACATTTATAAACAACGTGTCCGTTTCATTCTTTTTAAGTTGTTTGTTAAAAGCGAACACATTTAGTTAAACTGACGATTATGGCAACATTATTATTTACAATATATTCGTGAAATATTTTGATTACTTCTAGTACTTGCCAATTTATATTCTTTCCAGTGGAACTCATCTTCTTAGACATTGTCGGGTTTTCCCTATCCTGTGATGAAAGGAATTTATCTTTGAAAATCCATGGATTAACGATATGAAGCTCCTTGCTCTGAACTTTTGATGTTCTAATAAATATTGTATCTTTACATTTTTTATTCACATCTTTCATCTCTAGAATTGATTGCTCTATTCAATATATTGAGCTTTATATTATCACGATAGATTATTATTAAACGATGATTCAATTATCTTTAATTTAATTCAACATAAATATATTATATATATATATATATATATATATATATATATATATATATATATATATATATATATAAAAGTATAAAGGTATACTCAAAAAAGAATAAACGGGAAATACCAGCAGAGTGCTCTATTAAATTAAATTAAGAGCGTAATATTTTTTTTATTTATTAATACAGATTTTAATCAGACATATGGACCGGCGGTTTCTGACAGGAAAAAGGTTGGATCCCCAAATCCCATCTTCGTCAGCACAGCCTGAAATTCCAGCATATTATAAAAAACCTTTACACCTTCAAAGCATGATCTTATCCGTGCTATAGTAATAATACAATGCTCTAATGAGCTGGCCCCTATCATCTTGAAACTCTATAACAGATGATTTGTCGAATCATGCTTCGTTTATAGCTGGAAAGTTGCCTCTATGGCACCAGCATTTAAGAATTATCGCCCTATTAGCCTCCTTCCACTTTTCACTAAAATCTTTGAATCATTAATCAACCTAGCAAGGTCAACCACCTCTTAAATGCTAAACTTCTCTCTGACCAACAGGTAAACCTGTTATACTGCAAATATCATATGAGTCATCTCTGAATGCATATACCATACATTGGTGAAGCTAGGGCGATAGCACTTGATATAACTAAAGCCTTTTACAAAGTTTGTCATGAAGATATTCTCATGAAAATTAATTCTTACAATTTTACTGGACGAATATTTCATATAATCAGATCCTTCTTAGCTAAAAGAAAGATGAAAAAACATGACATTAATTCAAGTGTGTTCTAGGCGGCGATCCTTAGACCTTTATTATTCTTAATTTTCATAAACGACCTCCCTGTTGCAATTGCGTCAGAGATGGGTATATTTACTGATACAACATACTTTATTCTAGATATGAGGGCAGAACAAATACACACATCCAAGGTTATGGTTTAATTCTTAGAAAATAACCTCCAGTTTGTAGTGGAATGGGACTAAAAACGGATGGTGACATTTATTGTTACTAAGAAAAAGCTCCTTTCCTGTAACAATTTTTAGAAACCTTTGAAAACACCGATTTCCATGGAAAATATCATCCTACCTGAGATTTTACCATACAAACTCCTCGCACTAATATTCACAGGTAAGGTGAATTGGAACAAATACATTGAAGATACTGTCAAGTCTGCTGCAAAAAAGGTGGGTTATTTCTACTAAGCTAGACAACTTCCAACATCTGTCAGTATCATATATCTCAACAAGGCCACCATTCGTCCATGCATGGAGTATTGTTACCACATTTAGTCTTGTACACTATCAATTAATCTCTCCTTCTTTGACAGGGTCCAAAAAAGAGCCTCTAATCTAATAGGTCAAACACTGTCTACCAATCTCCAGCCACTGTCCAATTGCGGCGATGTTGCATCCCTGTTCTTGTTTTACAAGTATTTCAATGGAATGTGCTCCGATGAACTTTCTGCACTTGCGCCCCCTCAACGTAAATACACCGACGAACCCGACATTCAGCAAAATCCTACCCCTTTACTGTAGAGTTTCCCAGATGCTGAGTACATATGCTATAGTCTATCAGAATGGCTTGATTTAAATTTCATACAATCATTTTCCATATCGTCCCTGCAATTTTCTGGTTATCTGCAGTGCTCGTGATGATCACTTACGTTCCAAATAAAATCTTCGCTTCATCCCAATAAAATTATTAATGAAAACCTTCAATTTTTTTCTGTGGGTGGGTAGTACACCTGGATTTTTTTCTCTAGCAATAGTGTGCATACCTGTAACTAATGAAACTATTCGCAAATGAATGTATTTGTCAATTTATGTACAAATTATGATTTGCGAAACTTTGAACTTTTTCGGAGTTCACTTATTTTTCTTGATGTAATTATTTACTTGAGTTGTTCTCGCCTTGAGATTGATAGGTCGAATGAAGTGCACATGTGCGATTCAACTGCCCAACGCACAATATTGACCAATGAAATGTGTGCGCACCAAAAACAGTCTAGAAGTTTCTACGAGGATATCAATAAAAACATATTTCGAGAGCAATAGTCAGATTGATTCAAGATGCCTACACTGCAACATATTCTTTCATCTGCCAATAAAGATGTATTTCTATTCAAACAATGAATCACGCCGTTCTCCTTTTATTTTCGTCTGCAGCAATCAGCAGCAGCAGCAGCATCAGCAGCAGCAGCAGCTTCATGATGTAGGACATGAAGCAGAGTCCGCCCCAACGCAGTTATTCACCATAACCTGGTCAACATTGAAGATCCTGAAACAATGAGATAGCTATCGGCAAATCCGTCTGGCGTCGGTGATCAGCAAGTTTATGTAGCAGCTTGTCATCAATCGACTACGAGTTTTAGCTGAACCATAGTCTATTGTCAGTCAGCCAAACCGGCTTTAGAGACTGGCAAGAACCAGAGATCAATTACTTCGCCTCTCGCAATCAATAAACGACGGTTTCCAGAGCAAACGCTTTCAGAAGACAGTCCTTGCTTCAATAAACTATTCAAGAGCCTACAATCCTGTTTGGCGTGATGCCCGCTTAACCAAAATATATCGCAGAGGTGCACCTAGCCATATAGTGCGCTGGATCTAGTTATGGCTATAAAACTGAATTGGGTTATTTTGAAGGAGTCCAAAGCATGGTACTAATTTTCAGAGATTTTCAAAGAAGATGTACGCAAGGTTCAGTTGATTCTCTTCTATTATCGTTCTATTATATCAATGATCTGTCGACCGGTACAGTTGAGCGCAAGGAAGCATGTTTGCAGACAACGTGGCAATCTGAAGAGGACAGAGAACAAATTGCAAGGGCACTGGATAATATCTTCAGCTGAGGTGAGCGTTGAATGATAACGCCATCGGCCCCAAAATCTGAATGCACTTTTTCAGCATTAGCTCTAATGAAGCTCGCTCGTGCCTTACCTTCCAATAAAGCGATCAACCAACCCGCTTCAACGCGAACCTAAAATTCCTCGCACTCACTTACGGCCAGCAGGTGATGTTAAACCTACACGCGACAAACTTGGGCAACAAAGCGAAGCGACAAGCTGGTGCTACAGACCGATCGCAAATCGAGTATGCAGCAGTGGCCTTTAAAGCAATCAACGGTATACAAAAAGAGCAACTACAGGTCAATTGATGTCCACTATAACTGAAAAGATTCTGGCTGAAGAAAATCTTACCTCCATAAAAACTCTGGCCACTCAACTGCCCACCAGAGCAATGGAGAAATCTTTGCAGGAGGAAAGAAATCCACGTTAGGAACTAGCTGCCGTCGAAGTTAAGCAAAGAACACAGAAGTTAGGTTGGTGAAAGAAAGCGAAAGAAGTATGGCAGAAACGGTCTGGTGATGTAACTCCTGCTAAACACCACCTTTGGCTAGATATTGGTGAACACCAAATTGAAGTAAACTATATGGAGACAACGAATGACTCTGAAGCAGGAAGAGCAGCCGCCCTGGTCCGACTCGCTGAGTATTGATTTACTCCTCTCCAGGAGTTAGGCACAACGCCAGTTTTGATCTTACTCCCACAAGTAAGATGTGACCCAAGGTCGGGTTGGGAAAGTGGGGTTTAAAAATTGCCTGGGCAGCCCCGTCGGCATTCCCCGGTAGGAGCGCCTCAGGCAGTAAGCAATAAACTTACTCCTCCCCAAAGAGGGAAAGCGAAGTCTGGGAGAGTGGACCTCCTAGAACTGCACAGGGCAGACCCATAGACCGACATAAATCAAGCCCCGAAGGCCAAGACAATACCAGTCTATGGGGTGCAGTATCCATCGGAACAGATACTACACTTTAATCTTAGCCAAAAGGCCAAGAACTCGCTGAGTAGGAAAAGTTCAATTTGACAATATACACAGATGGGTTGACGTTTTCTGGTAACGCCATAGATGGTTGTGGTATCATTGTTACTATCAGCCGATGCAGGACCAAAGTTAACCTTTCATGGTGTACCAGCAATCGTGGAACCAAAGGCAACTAGATGACAGATTTAAGAACGACAGAAGATTCTTTTATGGGTCAAACGTCCACTTCGTGACACCACAACTCAATAAAAGCAGCAATAACGCCGTGCGACTCGTAACAAGCCATTTTACCACGCAAGTTAGCCAGAAAGACCTACGGTTAGCGAGGAAAAGGGGGCAACCATCGCTAAAAAGTGTACTTATAAAAAGAAAGTGATGCTGAGCCGACTACGCAGCAGCCATCATTCAAACCCGAAATATTGGTTCCATAAGATCGAGGGGCGGTCGACGCAATATGCCGTAAATGTGGTATCGGAGGCGAAACAGTAAAGCATGTTATAAGAGAATGTGTTATAATCAATATGCATCAACCAGAAATAAATCAAAATCTATCCAGATAAGCACACGTCAGACCCAGGACTTCAAATTAGGGAAAGATCGAAGGGCAAGACCGACCTCTATGATGTAACGTAGCTATGTGACTATCTCATAACGCAGAAAAGACAAGAAGAAGAAAGAGAAGAAAGAAGAAGAGAAAAGGAAAAAAGGAGCATGGAAAAAGGAAAGAAAAGAAAAAAGAGAAAAGTAGAAAAAAGGCGACCGGAAAAAAATAAAGAAAAAGATAGAAAAATAAAGAAAGAAAATAAAGAAAAGAGAAATATACCAGGAGAAAAAAAAAGGGAGAACAAGAAAAAAAGAAAGAAATATGAAAGAAAAACAAACAAGTTTTCGTTATGAAACATTTTGCTGCTGGATGCTCCATAACGGCAATCATCAGCAGCAGTTTGGAGATAACTGCTATATCCATGCTACGCCTTTCTATTCATATTACGAATTATTTGCGTGCGCGTACTTTTCGTTAAATTACAACCAACATAAATAATGTCTTTTAATCTCAATATGACTTTTTTTAACCTGCTTCCTCTCAAGTATATTATGTACCCCAATACACACATTGTAATAGCATGCCTTTAAGAAAAGGGATGATGAATTAACATACCTAGAATCAAAAAAGAACTTTGTTTATTTGGAGATTCTGTTGTTGTCGTTTGGGTAGTGATCCCATTGTCGTCCTCGGGGCTTCCGTGGAAGAGTCAACAGCAAAACACAAAGAGAAACATAATTTAAAAATTATATACTTTTCTTTTCTTTCAATCTTTCGTCAGCTTCTTGTGATGAGGATTCACCTAAGAAAAAAAAGTTTTTATGTAACTCTTGTTTAAACTAATTGATGACTTAATATTGCATTTTATCCTATTTTTATTCCCATCACTTATTTTCTCATATATATATATTCTGATGATAAAATACGATTTATCATTTATTATAACAAAATGAAAACATCAAACTATGTTGTTAAAAATAACACTTCCCAAACCCAAAATACATTAGGAAGAACCAATGTAATATATCAGTTCCAATGCCCTATGGGAGAATGTATCTCCGACAACAATAAAAAAAACTAATTCTTACATAGGTTTCACTTCCACAACACTATCCCGAAGACTCACCCTACATCTCTCCGACACTAGTTCTATATGCCAACACCTAAAAAAAACATAATTGCACCCCCTCCCAATATAGAAACATCTTTGTTAACAATACCAAAATAATACACCATGATACCAATATAAAAAAATTAAAAATACTCGAAGCCCTCTACATAAAAACTAAACATCCCACAATTAATAATGTCAATTATGAAACTAGTCGCAACATTTTAAAGTGTCTAGCATAATAATTAACATTACCAAATTCTTAGCCATTAGGTAGTTATGCGTTTGAATTGTATGCATTTTATTTAACGTCATCAATTTCTTAACGGTTTAAACAGTCAAACTTTAAATCTCTCGTATGTGTAGAACACCATCACGCTCTCATGTACATTTAACTTTACAGACGCGTTTTAAAATATAAACTACTTGCCGTTATAATTCAAAAATGAGCACAACAGTAAAGACACTAAAACTAATAACGCCTGAAGATGATTTGACGATTCAAATCGAAAGTACTTGCAAAAAAGAAAAAAGAATGGAACAAGAAAGCCATGGATCATATTTATATCAATTTGACCGACACATTAGATGGACAATTCGGAGAATTGAAAAAAAAAGGCGCATCAAACAAAACCACTCCGTGTTATTTAATAATGTTTGCCTAAATGAAAATATGCTGCCTAAATACACACACACAATATATATATATATATATATATATATATATATATATATATATATATATATATATATATATATATATATATATAGTCTCGGGAGTTTCTCAACCATTAAAACTATATAAATAAAACAACAAAAAAAACTTTTTAGTCCCAAGTCGTTCAGTGGAAAAACACTCATGTAAGTCAATTTATTTTTTACAGGTATTATATTAGTTTGCTTCTAACATTATTTAAGGGATCATCAGTTGTTTACCATGAAAAACTGTTTCGGGAATTTAAAAACAAGACAGTATTTAATTTCATGGCTTCCCAGCAGAGTTGATCAGACCCCACTTCCCTTAAAAGACAAAAACATAAACGTTCCTTATACTAAATCTACGTTTTGTTCCATATAAATATTTTGCTAACTTATATTAGTTATTTAAGACACTGTTCGTCTGTCTAATAAATTTCTGCGAGACTAGCACAAAGAACATCCCATAATTGTTCGTGACTTACAGGCGAAAACACACTCGAGATGGAGTGGTAATGTATTTTTGAAAAGGAGGTATACCTCGACAGTTTAAAAAACATGACACCATCCTTACAATCCTTATTCGACACATTGGCAAATGAATACTTAATTAAATATTATAAACTTCTTCAATATTATCGGTGTTTTCTACGAAATTGCATGGCCACTGACTTCAAAATTCAACTTCTTAAACACTACGCACAATGTTTCAAGCAAGCTACAACATCAATCTCTCTCTCTTTCAATATATATATATATATATATATATATATATATATATATATATATATTATTTGTCGCCCCGAAATTAGGCTGAGCTCTGTAGCGAGTAGTATTAAAACAGCCGTCACCGTGGCTTAAATACAATGTTTCTTTCAAAAGTCGAACTCTTTACGACAGCTGCCTTTAAATAGGATTAACCTACCACTGATGTACTGGGTTGTTGACAACGGCCGTGTGAGTAAATACGTTGGAATTTGAGTTTGAAATATAACTCGTGTACTGGGGTTCAAGTCAGGCGACAGATGTGAATAATTCTTCTCTACACTGACGATTCCCGTAAGGATAAACGTGCACGTATATTAATAAAAAACAAATATTTATAATTAATTATTTGTCGCCCCACAAATAAGGATGGGCTCTGTAACGAGTAGTATTAACACAGCAGCCAACGTAGCTTAAATGCAATGTTCCTTTCAAAAGTTAAACTTTTTACGACACCTGCCTTTAAATAAGATTAATCTCTCAATGATTTACCGTGAATAAATCGTCTCTAAACTGGCGATTCCCGTAATGAGTAAACGTATAGGTATGTAGATAAAAACAAATATATATATATATATATATATATATATATATATATATATATATATATAATTGATAAATAAAAATTGGATTTTTAAAGACAACCTCTTTTCATCATAGGTTACTTTGAACTTCTGATGTCTTTATAAATATTATATCTATACAAGTTTCATTTCTTTTTCATTTTTCATCTTTTATCTCATCAATTATATAATATTTGTTTTTATCTACATACGTATACGTTTCATCCTTACGTGAACCGTCAGTGTAGAGAAGAATAATTCACGGTAAATCAGCGAGAGATTAATTCTATTTAAAGGCAGCTTTCGTAAAGAGTTCAACTCTTGAATTGATTGCTCTATTCAATATATTGAGCTTTATCTTATCACGATAGATTATTATTTAACGATACATCGTTTAACTTATATTCAATATATATATATATATATATATATATATATATATATATATATATATATATATATATAATTATATATATATATAATTATATATATATACAGGGTGGGCCAAAATAAGGGTCCTATCTTTAAATTTGAATAACTTGAATTTGAATAACTTCCACAAAATAAAAGTTAAACTCACCAAACTTTATGTGTGTGTAGACTGACCCTTCCGAGATGTTTTGAAATAAACAAAACAAATTTTAGCCGAAAAACACTTTTTAAAACTTACAAAAACTAAAGTATTGTTTTTTACACTGTTTTGAGTTTTTTAAGCAAAAATAATGTTTTCTAAATGAGGGCTAATACGGCTCATGCTTGCTTCGGAAGGGGTCCTTTACTTATTCTAAAAAAAAAATTTAAAAAAATCAATAAATAAAAAAGTTATGAATTTTTAAAAATAGGACCCTTATTTTTGCCCACCATATATATATATATATATATATATTAAGTGCACTATGAAATAATGTCGAAAATAAATCATAAATCTGTTTCTTCATAACTTAAGAAATCCAATACGGTTGAAAAGCATTACAAACGATAAGTGAATAACTAAATTTGATTTGAACGAATTTATACATTTACAAAAAACAAATAAAAAATAAAATAGAATAATGCGAAATGTGCCCATTCATCGTGTGATAAATACCACGCTATATTTATTAGTATCAGAACTACACAGCGTTTCTCGCGTGACAAACCTAATTATAATGGAGATTATGTATCTGTCTGTCTGAAGCCAGAACTATATTATTAGTTTTGTTCGTTCTCTTTTTATATCTACTTATCAGCTCCTATATACCCATTCCAAAGCTTCCCCAAACATCACGCGTCTTTCAAATTTACATAATTAATTTGTGTTTAAGCTTCTAATAAATGAATATTCGCAAATATACACTCATGATTGTTTTTGCAGATTTCCAGATGTATTTAAAATATTTTCCTCGATCATAATCTTCAAAATATTATAAATAGAATTAATTAAAGACATTGTTTTTTTTAAATCTATATAATTGAGTTACGTAATTAAATTAGATTGTAATGGAATATGATGGAAACAACTAGCAAAAATATGCGCCCGGAGGGAGCATATATTTGCTAGTTCGTGTAACTAATTCTTTTAGAAATGATATACACTCACAAATGATGTATTCTTTTTTTGTTTTGGGGAGAGACACGTTCAACTTTACCGATAGTGTTGGTACTTTCGCAGCTCTTCGTCCTGTAGTCGTGCTTACATACGATTTGTATATAGAACCGCCCTTCTCTCTAAAAAATAAAAGACATACAAAACTGACCAATTTTTGAGAGAGGGTTTAAATGTATCGAAAAGTTGATAGCACAAATAACAAGCCGCGCATGCGTGGTCCCCCTCTGTATGTGACTCGATGTGGCGAGTGTAAAATGCAACAAATTTGGGCAATTTGGGGCATTTTTGACCCTCCCCCCCCCCCCCCCCCCTTTGACCCCCTGGGGGCGCGAACCAGAATTTTTCTGAGGTCAAGGATGCTCATTTTATATCCAGAACAATTGCCTCTACATTTTGGCCAAGTTTCAGAAAAATTGAATGGATGGATCCAACGTTATGAGAGAAAAGGGTCATTTTTTGCCATTTTGGGGGCTTTTGACCCCCTAGGAGCACGAACCAGATTTTTTCCAAGGTCAGCGATACTTATTTTCTATTAGAAGCAATTTCTTCCACATTTTGGCCAAGTTTAAGAGAAATTGAATGAATGGATGAAAAGTTATGGGACAAAAAATGTCATTTTTTGCCATTTCGGGGCCTTTAGACCCCCTGGAGGCCTAACCAGATTTGTTTTAAAAAATCGGAGAATGTCACTTTTTAACCTGACCAAAGTTACAACTTCATGCAAAATTTCAGAGAAATTCAAAGGATTATTGCGGCGAAAAATCCGGACGGACGGACGGACGGAAATGCCTCAAAACATAGGTCCCCCGATTTTATAAATCGGGGGACCAAATACAAATCTTTGTCAGCATATATAAAACTAAAAAAAATGATTTGTTCATTGCGAGTTATTATGTTTAATAGAATATATTCTTCACATACGCCGAAAAAATATCACCAATTGAATACTTGCTTAACATTTCACAAAGTGACTTTAAAATTCGAATAGACAAAATATTATTACTCATGAGGATGATTTATAAAAAGTATTTCTTGACATTAAATGTAAAGTCGGCCATATTGTAGTCTGCAAGGAAAGCAGTGCATGGTAATGTGTTCCACAGCTTCTTGAGAGGTTTGAAAAAGTAAAAAATAATTATTGAAAAAAGGATTTCAGATTAAATACGAGATTTTTTAAAATATATTCACTGGGATAGTGTATACGTGTCTAAAGGTATCTTAAACATGATATTATGAGATGAATGATTTATTAACTATGATCGTCTAGTAAGCTGCATATATGGGATTATTACTCTATTACGTGGAAACAAGAATGTCTAAGAAGTTAAAATCAACAGAAGAAAATCAACAAATGAAAGAAATAACACATTATTATTATTATTATTATTATTATTATTATTATTATTATTATTATTATTATTATTATTATTATTATTATTAGTATTGTTATTATTATTATGTTTAATCCCTATATATTTTATTTCTAGCTACCATATCGCAGAATGGTTCTTGGGTGTAGTGTTTTGATAGTATTATTATTATTATTATTATTATTATTATTGTTATTATTATTATTGTTATTATTATTAGTATTGTTATTATTATTATTATTAATGTTATAATTATTATTGTTATTATTATTATTATTGTTATTATTATTATTATTATTATTGTTATTATTATTATTATTATTGTTATAATTATTATTGTTATTATTATTATTATTATTGTTATTATTATTATTATTATTGTTATTATTATTATTATTATTATTATTATTGTTATTATTATTATTATTATTATTGTTATTATTATTATTATTATTGTTATTATTATTATTATTATTATTATTGTTATTATTATTATTATTATTATTATTGTTATTATTATTATTATTATTGTTATTATTATTATGATTATTATTATTATTGTCATTATTATTATTATTATTGTTATTATTATTATTGTTATTATTATTATTATTGTTATTATTATTATTGTTATTATTGTTATTATTATTATTATTATTATTATTGTTATTATTGTTATTATTATTATTGTTATTATTGTTATTATTGTTATTATTATTATTATTATTGTTATTATTATTATTATTATTATTATTATTATTATTATTATTATTATTATTATTATTATTATTATTATTATATTGAAAAAGAAACGAAGGCAAGGAAGAGACTTCAAAACAAGAATGACATTTACTAAAAGTAACAATTAGCGTAAAACATTCATATTAACAAAACAATTTATTGAACTACTTTTACATGAATGTAATGGTTAGTTCGTGAAGAAGGTGTTCATTTTTTTGTTTACGTAACTCGCGGTTCTGGTGTAGAAAGTTCGTTGAGTGTACACAAGCTTTTGGAGAAATGCCTATATATTTCCTAGTGCGTGTGAGAGATACATAAATTGTGTTGATATGAATGTGAGTGTGTGCGAGTGTGTGTGCGAGCGTGTGTGGATGTGTGGCAATGTAATATGTGTGTTTGAAGAAGGATTCGAGTTCTTTGTTCGTGATAGGAATTAAAATTGATTTACCTACTTTTTTACTTTCGCTCCCCCTTCCCGATCGAACCGGAGGAGGACGATAATCTCCTGTTTGTGATGTTGTCAGGAAAGCGGAAGAGACAAAAGAAACTTAGACATAGGCTGCTGCTGCTTTTATAGTGTCCGACAAATATTCGGCCAGTGTCTTTCCACGAGATTTCCTCTTCTGCTATGTCAGAGACGAAAGAAAGGGTATCAACGCCGAGAGAGATGAAAGGAGTTTAAATGGACACCATTTGCTTTCTCGTGTTGCCTTCTGTAGATCACTACAAAGTCTCCTGTTCTGCACACTTATACTGTCCACATTTAATCTACCTTTGAGATCATCAGATCTAAGCCTGCCTTTAAGACTTATATTAGGCATCTATCATATAACTCTGATATCATTTCACTCAATGCAACGCATGTCCTTAACCCTCACTGACCAGGTTTCACTTCCATATATCATCACACCACGTAAACATGACTGATAGACTCTTCCTTTGGTCAACAGTGGTAACGCTCTGCTGGTTAGTAAAGGCAAACGTTCCCTGAACTCTTGCAATCGCATTACTACCTGCCCAACCTTGTGCTTAAATGATATCATCAAGGTAACAAAACTCCTCGACAATCTCAATAGCTTCGCCATCAAAATATACTTTGTTCACATCTGAGTTCTAATAAATCTATATTGTTTTACACTTCTTGTATACAAACTGGTTATCATCTCTCAACCTACCAGTAATTCCACTGCACTTCTTGTGTACCTAATGCTCACAAGTATCACACAAAAATTGAGTTGCACCAAACTCCCTTTGCACAAACTGAGCAAAGGAAACTTTCCTCTTTCTTAAGGTCTTTCCAACACTACAACCATTGATCATCACTTTGGTTTCGGTAACATTCACTCTCAGATCCTTACTTTCGATAAAATTCCTCCAAGTCTTAAACTTAATAAGTAAACGTAGCATTGTTTCACAGGCAAGTACTTTATAATCAGCATAGAGCATCTCTCCCAGACAGCCAATGCAAAACTTTCTGGAACAATGCTTATGAGACACAAATGAAATGCAATGGACTCAGTACAGAACCTTTATGTAGTCCCACTTTCACATTAATGCTGTAACTAAATGTGCTGTTAATTCTAACACAACTTTTTAGAATATATGTACATTGTTTGAACAACCCTCATCGACTACTCGTGTGTCCCTTAATTTAGGCACACCTCACCAGACAACATCTCTTGGCACTATCAAAAGATTTCTCTAAAACCACAAAAGCTAAATCAGGTTCCTCTCCTTACCAGGATACTTCTCTTGTATTTGTCTTGGGATAAATATAACATCAGTGGTTAGGGTTGCTCAGGCATCAAATCAAACTGTATATCATCCGTTCTTATCTTGTGGCAGAGTGAACTGCCCGAGAAGAAGGGCCCTACGGAATGTAGAGGCTAATAGTATCAGTAGAAAATTTTAATCGTACTTTTGTGAAAAGAGCGAATTGTTTGTTTTGGCAATATAGATTTGTGATGTGGCGAGATGAGCCACGGTTGACAGGGTCAGGTTGGCTGTTTTTACTGACGAGCGTGTAGATAGCTGAGGGTTGGCAGATTGCTGACACCTGACAAATTATAATACTACAAACATATTCTGGCAACATACGCCCTAGCCACATGAGAGGAAGGTGCCTCCAATTCTGAGAGAGAGAGAGAGAGAGAGAGAGAGAAAGAGAGAGAGAATAATGGACAAGAAGATTAATGAGAAAATACCACATATGAAAGATGTTTTTCAGCCGGGCAATGCTAATTATCCCTTCCTCAATATATACACAAAGAAAATCATTTTTTCCGCAGAACAAAAAGCAGAGGCAGAGAAGCAGAACAAAGATTGAGAGAGGATCAGACATTGGTTGCTTACTTGTCTGCCTTTGAGAAAACTTCCTAAGATTTATTCTATTAGCACGAAGAGAAATAATAGAAGCGCCAGTCTTAATCCGAGGTATTAACCCCACACACCCACGAATATTATTGTGTTTTTAACTGTTTCCTTATGTTTGTTTTTTCGATAATATATTCTTATTTTTATATTAAGAGTATTCTTGTGATCTTTTTCCTCTTCCCTTTCTGTGTTCCATATACTCTCTTTCCAGTCGACGCTGATCTTCTGAAACAGAGGTGGAATACTGACTTTGGAATCAACAAACATAAAGTTGGGACCGATCAACTAATACGCTCCAACCATCTTTAGTCTTTGCCAGGAGAAGGGAAACTATTCGTCGACTTTGACGTCCCGGGAACCAGGCCAAACTCATAGGCAACACATCAACAACTACAGGGAGTGAGAACAGGTAAGCTACTAGTGCAGTCAGCCAGGTCTTGTCCGTCGGTTATAGAGACCGTGACGAAGGGGGACATTGGTCATAGGTAGTACCTGTGGAAGTCACACACATCTACGAAGGGAAAGGAGAAGCTTGAAATCTGACTTCCTCTTTGCTGCTCAATTATTCTCTCAATCAGTTTCAAAACTTACTCTATCAATTTTAAGCCTCTGTGTTTACCTCTATCTAAGGATACTCTTTTAGCGTTGTAACCTGCAATCGGGAATTTAGAAGTCTATTACTAGATTCCAAACGTTAAAGAAAAACAAAACGCAGTTCGGTTCAAATCCTGAAAAAGCAATAAAAACCTCTGTATAACTTCGAGCTTCAATAAATGAGAATAATTCGGCTCACAGCAAAATGTCACTCTGACACTCACTTCTACTTTCTTCAGATCCCCTCTCCCGTTTTCCCTTTTTGTCTTCCTTTTTTATCAGCAGATTCCCCCTCTCAATCAAAAAGAAACATAATCCGCTGGCTCACTATTTGTCGTCAAGGTGAATCCACTTATTATTGTGCAGCAACCAGTGGATTTGTTACTTCGAGGTCACGAGTTCAATCCTCACTAGAAAACTATGAAGCCAAAACTTATTTCCTTTTTGATCTGCAAGCCAGGCAAAGGCGGACGAACCCTTATACTGTGGGGATGAAGTAAGTCGATACCACCTCCACCGCTCGATTCTGGCTCAAGGTCATCACTTCCGCCACATAAGCGTTCACAATTTTACAAAGATCCTAGTCTTTTAAAACAACCTCTTTTTTTATGAATTGATTTGTCAAGTCTTTGATCATCTCAATGCCTGTTTCGCCCGCATCCTTCGACACTTCTGCAATTATGTCTGGGGATCTTTCAGCCTTACCCTTCTTTATCTTACTCGCATTTCTTTCTTAATTCTCATAGCTGCACTAGATACTGCTTCTGCAACTTGTAGATTTTCGTGCTGCCATGGAAATTTAATATTTACCAATCTCTCAAAATAACGTTTACAAGCATCGCTCTTGTTCTGTTCATTTGTTGCTAGCACTCTATTGTCATTTGGAATATACTTCTCTCCAACGATACTCATATTTCTCTTTGCCATCTGTTTAGAATACTTCATTCTTCTGGTGATCTCATAAGCACGAACTAAATGACAAGATTATGAAGGTTTTATTTTCATACTTTGAGGATAGTTCTGTACGCAAACAGTGTTTATTGAAAATAACCCACTTTTAACTTCCGGACAGGAGTTCATAATTATTGCTATTTCGAATGCCAGGTGGTTTGTACATGAGGCGAAGCCGAATTTACGGTCCCAACATGATCCTGGAATGTTCGTCCATCACTGTGGACTTAGAATTAGTGTTAAATATTAATGAATGACATGTTTTCGTCCTCATCATTGTCAAGTAAATTGCAGGGAATCATCAATCGTGATTATTTATCAACATTATTCAAATAAATCAAAACTATATTTAATTTTATAAAAATAAAATTATTTTAACAATTTTAACAGTGGAAATTATTTTTGATAAATTTAGAAAACAACGGAATAATATTTTTTTCATAATCTTGTAATTTAATTCTTAATCTTTAATAATTGTTATCTTATATGAAGTATTTAGCGCCAATCTGTGTCAAAAGGATGTTTTATGAATTGGCAGACATTAAAGGAAGTGCCTACAAGCCAAGCAAGGGCAGATAAGTGAGCTTAAGGGACTTAACTAATAGAGCATCTCCTCTTCTTAACTAAGGGTGGACTTTAAATAATACTTATAGAAAATGTTTCAGGGGAATATTGAAACAGTTTTTTACTTATTGATTGGGTGTGAGACTTCAGTAGTCTACCTTTAGGGGAGTCTTTCTGCATTGTCGAGGTTCAGGGCTAAGATCTTGATGATTCTCCGCTGTATAATTCCGTGGTTGGATGTTTCACTAGTATGCTTCAGGCATTACTACATGGCTAGGGTCTTTTAATGAGTTGCTGTGGTTTAGTGGCGTTCAGGGGAGGGAACATGGGGCAGTGGCCCCAGGCATCCAAATTAGGGGTATTCAATCGTATTCAAACTATTTTCCTTTCTCATAATATGTCTTAGTACTAAGATATTTGGGGCATACAATCAAGGAGTTGGCCCCAGCAGGGCATCACCAAACCTCTGCATCTCCAAACCTCTGCATGCCACTGCTGTGGTGGTTGTGGTTAGACAAAGCAACATTAACTCTTATACGGTGTTAGGGTTAGGGTTAGGGTTAGGGTTCTATTTGTGATATGTTTGCATTGGCTATTGTTAGGCTGGTCTCTTCATCATTGAGCTTCTGTTTTCATACAGGTGGGGTTCATATCTGTTTAACATTGAACATTTCTGCTGCCGACTTGTGGTTTGCTGACAATGGTGTCGCTCTATTAGGCATAATTACTCTATAAGACATCATTGTTCTGTCTGGTTTCCTGCTCCTTCAAGAGCATTCTTTTCACATACTCTTACCATCTTTCTACAATGCCGTTAGTCTGCAGATAATGTGGGGACGATGCAGAAACTAGTACCGTAAAATTCTGCCCTTACGCCGTATGCTAATTCCCCTCCCTCTAAAAAAGAGATTTTACTTTTTTATGCAATTACATCGAATAAAAAAAATAACCCCCAAAAAAACAATTACTTTAGAATTTAGATTGGGAATCAGTTTTACATATAAATTATACATAAAATAAATACTTATTTCTGGGCCACCAACTTTTTTAAGCATATATATATTTTTTAAATGGAGATAATTTGTGTGTGTGTATTGTTTTGATGTGTGTGAGGGGGGGGTGTGTGTAATAAATCTTGGGAATTTTTTGGCTGAAAAAAATTAACATAGAATAATTTTTTTTACTTTATTGTAAAATTAGAGCCCTACACCCTCAGCTAATTCATAATTCTAATAGTTAATCTTTTTGATCAAACTTTAGTATAAAAAATGTCAATGTTTAAAGTCATAAAAAGACATGTTTAGGCTTAACCCTGCCATTAACTGTAAGACAAAATTCATAGTCTACGAAAGTAAGTAATTATATTTTATTTATAACATGTTTTAATGTATATTTTCAGTGGAATAAAAATGTCCCTTCTAACACCCACACCCACAATTGATTTCAAAGAAATTAAGGAAACGGCCAATATTAAAATAAAAAAATAGCATTAGAAACGCTACCTGGTCGGAAGTTGGGGGAATCATTTTACGTTAAATTTATATGCAAACAATAATCCCCCACTCTAAATTCTGATGGATTGTTTTATTTTTTATTTTTAATCAACATCAACACACTCTAGTCGTGGTGGTGTCACGGATCCTCCTGACTCTCTCACGCCATCTCGCTCTGTCCTCGCTCATGCCTGGTAGGTCTCCATAGGTACATTGTGAGTCTTCTGTTAGTTGTTTGATGTAGGTTCTGTGCACTCTACCCACTGAGCCACATCCCTGTTTTAGCATCAACAGAAGAACATCGCTGATGATTTCATCTTTAACCCTCCAGCAAATCTGGTTCTTCTCTCTCTCTGATCAGGGCTGAGATCTGAGGGAGGTGTACATAGAGTTGATCTCTCGCGGGGTGCTGTCTCCAAGAGATGTTAGGAGTAGCTGTTAGCATTCTGATGTATACACCATCAATTTTCTTCTCCGAACTTTTGGTGAAAGTACAAGTGCTACTTCCATATACGAGTACCGATGCAACAATGGTTTCAAAGAAGTCACGTTTCATCGTGGTAAACAGACTTGACTTCCAGATCGCTTTCATCTTGTCCACTCCTGCTGATTCGCACCGTCAGTTCACACTCTTTTGAATTTTTCTTGGCAACTTTTCTACCAAGATAGGTAAACTCATCAACATTGTTGAAACAAGTCTCATTTAGCGAAAAGATATTTCTATGTTGGTTCAAGGGAATTTGCTCTGTTTTGCTTGTGTTGACGAAAAAGCCCAATTTGCCGTTTCTTCAAGACAGTGTACGTAGTAGGGCTTCTGCCTGTCTAGTTGTGTCAGCAAAAATTGCAATCTCATCAGCATAGGCCTGTGTCTGTGATTTTCTTTGCTGGATACCTTCTTCTTCTTGCAGGTATCAATGTCATTTTCTTTTAACTTTTAAAAATTTTTATCACCAAGTTTTAAAGGCTGTTTACATGTAATCGTCCCCAAAAAGTAGAATCTCATTTTTCTTTTTTGGTGAACTCACATTTAGTGTAACAATAAAATAATATCAATTGTACATTATAGAAAAATCTGGAACTTCGGTACTTTTGAACTTTCTTGACTGGAGCAATTTCGTTTCGGTTAATTTGGGTTTTTGTATTGTCTAGTACTATGGTGTTAATTGGTCCCCCGATTTTATAAATCGGGGGACTTATGTTTTGAGGCATGTCCGTCCGGATTTTTCTCCGCAACCATCCATTGAATTTCTCTGAAATTTTGCATGAAGTTGTAACTTTGGTCAGGTTAGAAAGTGACATTCTCCGATTTTTGAAAAATAATCTGGTTAGCTCCCCAGGGGTCAAAAGGTCCCAAAATGTCAAAAAATGACATTTTTTGCCCCATAACTTTTCATCCATCCATTCAATTTCTCTGAAACTTGGCCAAAATGTGGAGGCAATTGCTCCTAATAGAAAATAAGTATCGCTGACCTTGGAAAAAATCTGGTTTCTCCCATAACGTTTGATTCATCCATTCAATTTTTCTGAAACTTGGCCAAAATGTAGAGGCAATTGTTCTGGATATAAAATGAGAATCCTTGACCTCAGAAAAATTCTGGTTCGCGCCCCCAGGGGGTCAAAGGGGGTAAAAAATGCCCCAAATTACCCAAATTTGTTGCATTTTACACTCGCCACATCGAGACACATACAGAGGGGGACCACGCATGCGCAGCTTGTTTTCAATTACTTTGCGTTTCATCTTTTGTGAACGATATCATTTTTAAAAATGGGTGTAAAAAACTGATAACTTACGAACGTCGAACGTCGAACGTCGGCTTGTTTATTTTCTTTACCGTAAAAAAATAATATTTTAATGAGAAAGATGTTTTTTTGTACATTTGTAAATTAACACACTCCTCTGAATCACGCCCCCTCCCCTAAAAAACGAGATTCTATTTTTTAGGCGATTACATGTGAACCCCTTGCAAAAAGAAAAACAAAATAAAGCAACTATTATTTTAGAATGTAAAGTTTGGGATCAGTTTTGTATATAAATTAAACATAAAATAATCACCCATTTCCTGGCAATTCTAAGGTTTTAGGGCAGTTAACAACATTATTTAACAGTCCGAGTGACTGTTAGTTGGGTAAGGTTTAGGATGAAGTTAGAAGACCGTAGCGAATGTCTTGAAACGTAATTTGTTGTAATATTTTGAAAGATAATTTCTTGGAATATTTTGAACCCTAATTTATTGGAATGTTTTGAAAAATAATTTATTAGTGAAAAATAATTTATGAGAATGTTTAAAAAAAATAATTTATTGTGAAGAAAGAATGTTTTGAAAAAAAAATATTCGGGAGGATGAAATGCAGCTATGAGGCCTGTCTAAAACATATCCGACCTGAGGCCAGAAAATATATTTCAAATATGTGATGGGGTTGGGACCCTAATCCTCTTCAAAGTAAGCCCCTTGTGCTTGCACACACTTAGCCCACCGATCCATCCACTACCGGAAACACCTCTGGAAGTCTTCTTTTGGAATAGTGTTCATCTCCGCCATCGCATTCCACATTATCTCTATTTTTTGCACCCTCTCAACAACAGCTGCACTCTGAGCAGTTTTGGGTATGCCAGAACACTGGTCACTCTCCGCTGATGTACGGCCATTTTTGAATCGGTTGAACCACTCCTTAATTTGTGTTACACATCGCATCTTCTCCAAACACCTGCTGAATCAAACGTGACGGCAGAGATGAACACCATTCCAAAAGAAGGCTATTAGAAGATTTTTCTGACAGTGGATGGATCGGTGGGCTAAGTGTGTGCAAGCACAAGGAGCCTACTATGAAGGAAATTAGGGTCCCAACCTTGTCACGTATTTGAAATATCTTTTCTGGCCCAAGGTCGGATACTTTTTAAACAAGCCTCGTATATCACTGCACAGTTGATTGAAACTGTTCTTGTTTTTGTAATCTTGTGGCCACTGAAAGAGTTACTATCGGGTACCAAATTGACTTAACCGTGATAAGAGGAGACAATAAAAAACGGGCAATAACAGAAACGAAATTGGGGTAATCCAGAAAGTTCCATTCCCGTTGTCCGTGTACAGGATCTCTGGTTTGCTTCGTTCTTGGGATCTGACTTTTAGATTTTCTACTAACTGCCACTAGTGAAGTGTACAAATTTTGTTTGAGTAGAAGAAATGTTTTATCATAACATACGGCCAATCAAAACAATTAAGTGCACCTCAGGCGACAAGCAATTTAACTGCCTCTCTCCCTTTTGTACAAAATAGAAGGTACGACAAGGGTGAAACCTCCTGGGAGCGGATCTGATTTTTCATAATTTGTATCACATCAAAAGACATTTGTAATTACTGTGATTAACAAAGCTCCACACAAGGATCAGTTTATTAGGGGGGGGGGAGGAGTTGCTCATGGCCAGGTAAGAAAAAAATGGTCATTCCCTCACAAGTTAGCTGCAAAACGGACCACAAGAACTGAAGTATTTAAATGTCGAAATTAATATTGTTCAGTTGTTCTTATATACATTTTAAATATAACTAGAAGGAAAGCGGTTAAGAAAACTATACAAGCTGAAGGTCGACAATGGTAAATAAGTGGGTAAGCAAATGCTTTTTACTAACTAAATTGTGATTTTAGAACTACTTTCAAAAACTCAGAAAAAAAAGATGTTTCCAGATGTTGTACAAGACTTATGCATTGGATCCTATTAATCAATATCAAACAATGAGACCGATGACACAGTAAAGAGATGTTCAGATGTATTCCGGAAAAAAACTAGTAATCCTAACTATGCAGCCTCGGGCAGTTATCGGGAGTAATTGATGGTTTACCTTTAAAACTAACTTAGACAATTCTCAGGCCAATATGGTTAGTGCCTAGAGTTTAGCTTTATCAAATACTTAGCCCTAGACGAAGGAACACTTAGATGATAAGCTGGCCCGGGCCGTGGCCGGGGAGGATTCCTTAAGGTTAGTTAACATTAGCATTAGTTAAAGGGGACCTGAAACGTGCGGTTAACAAGCGGTATGAAGGTCAGTTATTCAGAGCTAGACTTAAAAGAGTATCTAACGAAACCATGTGCTGATGAGAGTAGACCAGCTTTTCGTCATGGTTCTGACGGATATACTTGAAATATAAAATAAAAACGGAAGGACACAGTGGGTTTCGGGTGCATTTCAGGGAGCATTTCATCCAACTGCCAAACACCACGCCCAGGAGTTTGACAACTATTGACCACCCTTCCCCACCTTAATGCATCTGGAGTGGCTAGTTGTGATTGCACGATTACAGAGTGTGAGGTATGATTGTGTTGAAGCAGGTCGACTATAACAAATCACCAAGACTTGATGGTCTGCCCTATGAATTGTGCTTGAGGCTGTCGCAGACATTTGTACCACTTCTGAAGAATGTTTTCAACCACTGGTTTGATCAGGGATCTATTCCTCCTCAAGTCACCAGGGAAGTGACCACGTTGCTAAAGAAAAATGCGGGGATATGGTGGGGAGGAATTAGATCTGCTTAACACAGAGTTAAAAGTTCTTGCAAACCGTTTGCAGGTTGTTGTTGTTGTTGTTGGGGAGTTTCTCGATCCTCATCAGAATTCTGAACAATTTACATCTGGTTCACACGATCATAGTGGAAGGAGAAGATGATACTGAAGCTGTGCGGATCAATTTGGATCAGTTCAAAGCTTTTGACAGGGTCGATCATCGTTTCCTGGAATCTGCTTTAGAGGCGGCCGGTTTTAATCTGAACTTCTGCTGCAGATGGATCTCCATTTTGTCTGACCTGCCGTCAGCAATGGTGCAAGGAAATGGTAGGTAGTCGGAATCTTAACAAATCTTACATGGAATCCTTTACCTGGTGGAGCACGAGCCAGGGTTTCCACGAACGCTGATGATGATGTCAGTGTTTGCATGTCGAGCTGTGGAGACATTATAACAGAGGCCATAATGAACCTCAGCAAGTCTAACAGTCTGAGGTTAGTTGCCTGGAGCGGCACGTCTGATCTGTCTTTTGAACTGGTTTGATCGCCCGGTTCGAATTCTTGGTATTTTGTTCTAACCTAGTCCCCAGCTTGAAAAGAATTAGTCGGAAGTACAGTCAAAGGTTGGAGCGTCTATTGGGGATTGGTTTCGAAAGAGGCTTTCTGTAAAGGGTAAAGCTGAGGCATGCACTACTTACATCTTTCCTCTCGTTCCTTACAGACTAGCTGTATTACCTCTGTTTGTAAGCCATTCGGCGACTTTCACATGTTTGCTCTTCTCACTTTTTTGGAAGAGAGGGAGGTCGTTTGTTCACAGACAGATCTGTACTCAACCTTCGTATGAGGTGGGCTTGTTTGGTAGAGATGTTGAAAAATTGTCTTTCGAACTTTGATAGAGGAATTGATAAGGCCTCTCCCAACCTCACCGTAAACCAAAGGGTGAATTGCAATGGGAAGCAAGTAAAATCCAACCTCCCAAAACTTGCTATCCCATCGTAGGAGGCCACTTTCCCAGTCATTTCTTGATTTATTTCCAATGGTGTGAAGTGTCTCTACTGGGGAATACCGATGGGTCCATTCTTTGTCATTTTTATACCCTGCCATATATCACTTAAGGAGAAGCGTTTATCGCCCACCATAAACTGATTTCATGTATAACCTTGCTGCAGTGGGAAGCAGGTAAATACAACAAGCTACCTTCTCAGACATTACCTCCTCCTTTGATTGGGGAGTTGATTTATTTCAGCTTATCCCAGGCGCCCTGACCGGGAAATGTCGACCAAAGTGTCCATTATCCCCATCCTACGATCAACTAACTTTGTATCTAATCTTACTGCAGTGGAAACCGAGTAAATACTTACATGAGAATTTGCTAAGCCATAGTCACTTTCTATTCACAGTTTAAATGTTTCTAAATTCCTTAAAATTCATACTATTCCACAAATATTAAAATGGCTGACTTGTTTACAGAGAAACCGAAATGCATTGTTGTGGATTTAATTTCGTAATTCAATTATTTTTTGAATAGAAGTTTATACATTTGGTTTTATTTCACGCTTTAGCTTTTTTAATTTCAACAAATATTCAATTAACAGCAAATAGAAATATTTCAATGCGTACATTTCAAAGTTATGTTGACGCGAGAAATACACTTACATACTGATGAAGTGGTCACAATTTTATTAAAATAGAGATTACGAATAACACTCTACTGGTGACCTTATAAACTTAAAAGTAGATGGGTCCTCACATTTTTATAAGGGGCTTTGTCGGTCGGCCATGCATAAGTTTGAAATAGTATTCATTGGAAGGAAAGAGGCTGTTGAGGCTCGGACTTATTACTCCTTGTCCTAGCTCGCTTATAATTCGCCACTAATAAAACCAGATATTGTTGAACAGACGATTGATTTTCGTCTTAGCTGTTTTCTGATTCTGTGGCTTATTTCGACATCAAATCAACACTCAGTGAAGAGAGAAATTATCTTATACGACATAGAATATAACATCTCAGTTTATTAGCTGTTTCAGTTTACGTTATCATGGTCTGACAATTAATCGCTACTATTTTTATTTCAAGCTTTCACTAACTTGTCAGATTTGCCATGTAATTCGTGACCAGAGATGAAGGAAAGTTCTCTGCATCTTGCTCCAAAGAACTCTGTGACTATTTCTTCAGATATTAGCTCATATCTGCTGGCCTGCTCCAGACTGTATAAAATTACTGCCCCGATGTATTTTTCTGTTTGTCAACATAACGTTTGTTGTAATTTGGGTAAACTTTAACAGCCCACAAGTCTGGCTGACAAAATTAGCACCGATTTTAGGTCCAGCCATCGACTTGGTCAGCTGCTCCTGCTGAAATTTCCGGCTACTGCGTCTGACTGCAACTACCGTCTCTGTTGCCGCTGACGTCCCGGGTACTTTTGATCCCCTGCTCTGACTGATGTTCTTAAAACTTCATCTAACTGTCAACTATCTCCTGCCTATCCAGCTGTCGACATGACCAGCCCATGAACTGAGCACAGCAACCGATGTTCATACTCTTGAACAGACACTGGCATCCTATTTGTCCTTTTCAGGACAAACACCACTCACTACACATTGTGTGATTTTACATGTTCTTTTCAGAACGACTTACTAACTATACAATCAATTGCAGGACAACTTCATTTCAGTCAGCCGAGCAGTCTTACAACCTTAGTCAGATATCTACGTCCATCGTGCATTGATTAGAGATAGTGATCAGACCCACTGACCTGTTTCTTCAATCTCAGTGAATTTCACGTTTCCACCTTCGACGTTAGAGAAGTAAAGATGTACCTTTACAGTCTAATTTCACCCTTCTATTCATATATTTCACAAATCCCTGTGTTGTTTTCTGGTTTCCACTCAAAAGTTGTTGGAGCATCGTTCACTTGGCCATTGACCGTCTTGTAATGTGGTAACCCCAATGTGATCAAACAGGCAGAAGACGGAAAAAAGAAAATGTCAGAATGCAGCGACAAACCAGTGACTGATGTATCAGCTCCCCTGGTACATCATACCGATTACAACATGACCACAGGAAAATCGATCAGACCAAACTTGACTCATCATTCTTTTCAGCAATGGCCCTGCTGAAAGCATCGTTAGTTTAGCGAGTCATTGACATAAAATGGATAAAAACCAAATTCAATGAACATCTACATCACACTTTAAGGATTACCAACTCTATTCAGCAACAATGTCACGACTAAATAATCCCAGACATTTCTTTCTCACAAAAAATGTCCGGAATTTCGAACCAACAAAACAATCACTAACCACACTGTTGAAAGAAGTCGAAGTAAAGACACAATCATCATCATCATCATCATCATCATCATCATCATCATCATCATCATCATCATCATCATCATCATCATCATCATCATCATCATCATCATCATCCTCCTCCTCCTCTTCATCATCATCATCATCATCATCATCATCATCATCATCATCATCATCATCATCATCCGGTTTATTTGTTGAATCAGGCCACAATTAATTCCCCGATGATGGTGGGGCCTGATTGTCTAGTGGTATTTTGCCTATTCTTCACCACTTGAACACTTTTGGCAGTCCAAGAACTTCACCATTCCCATCTAACTAGGGCTGATCGGGTTTCCACTTGAGCATGCACCAATGTAACATATTACCTGTGAGTTGCCGCATACCCAGGTTACTCGATAACTGAAAATTCGTTGATTAACTCCATGATGAATGTTTGTATTGTGTAGATTGTTCGGTGAAGTTCATTATCGTCCCTTTTACTTAGCCAAACACGGGTATTTTCCATCATGTTCGATTTTATTTTTTGAAGTGGTCGCTAATTTCATAATTTGTAACTTCCACCACCACCACCACTCCCACCACCACCACCACCACCACCACCACCACCAGCAAAAGTTTTTAAAAAATTTCCTGTCCCAAAATTGAGAAACCATTTGGTTATACATGTTCAATTACCGCTCATTACTCGTTAAATTTATAAAAAGTGATCTCCTACTTCAAAATATAAAATAAAATAAAATCGAACATGATGGAAAATACCCGTGTTTGGCTAAGTAAAAGTGACGATAATGAACTTCACCGAACAATCTACACAATACAAACCAAACTGTTTTCTTAAATTTTTACTCTAACCTAGCCCTAACCCTAAACTAAGTTTTAGGTTCAAAAGTCAGTTTACTTCGGTTCGTATTGTGTAGAAGCATTGGAATTTGATTCGTCTTTTTCCGGAAAATCGAAACTGCTTACGTCACGACTGCAAATTTATGGATACATATTCCTAATAGACAACAAAAAGACTTTGGGGTGCTAGAAAAAAAATGTATCCTAAAACATTAAATATGGTTTCTGCACTTCATTTTATTGTAGGAAAACAAAATGTTCATTTTTTTTAAATTCCTTTCTTGTGGATATTTTCTTATTGTTAAATTATTATTTTGTATTCCAGCCGGGCAACGCCGGGACACGGATCCTGCTAGTAATATATAAATGAGTGGTTAGTAAATGTTGTTCATGCTTAAAGTAGGAGTACATCATGGCTTTGTAATGAGTGTGTTGCTTTTAATTTGTTTCTTAGAAGCATTGTCCAGGGAGTTTCATACGGCTTGTCCAGAAGAAATGCTGTAATGCTAATGATTTAGTATTTACCTGTGAAACAATGGAAGGTCTACTTGTTAAGTTTAAGACTTGGAGGAATTCTATAGAAAGTAAGTCTGAGTAAGAGTGAATGTTACGAAAACCAAAGTGATGATCAGTGGTTGTAGTGTTGGAAAGCCCTTCAGAAAGAGAAAAGTTCCTTTGCTCAATTTGTGGAAAGGGAGTTTGGTGCAACTCAATTTTTGGTGATACTTGTAAGCATTAGGTACACAAGAAGTGAAATGGAATTACTGGTAAGTTAAGAGAGGATAAACTGTTTGTGTGCCAGAAGTGTAAGACGATGGAGATGGATTAGAACTCAGATGTGAAGAAAGTTTATTATGAGGTTGTTCAGAAGGTTTGTTACCGTGGTGATACCATGGAGCACATGATGGAGCAGGTGCTACTCTGATTGCAAGAGTTAGGAGTAAGTTTGGAATTCAATTTCTAAAGAGCGTACAACGCATGCCAGCATGTAAAATGGATGTAAAATCAATGATTATGATGATGATGATGATGATGATTTATATTTTGTATTACTTAATTATTGGTCAAACAAACGCTTTTGTCTTGACATAGAACTCTCAGAAGTTCTAGTCTTTGTACTTAAATACTTTTAGGGTAGCTTTTCTTGGAATTTTGATTGGTGGGTAACGCCACCTCCTTTCCTACAACCACATGCATTTCCCACCATATTTCGAATTAAGATAAATGCTATATTTTCAAAAGATCTTTTTTTAATAACACTTTAACTTACTAATTCCATTTCAAACAGATGTGATGGCAAGGATATTGAGGTTGTTCAGAAGTTTTGTTACCGTGGTGATAACATTGGAGCACAGGGTGGAGCAGGTGCTGGTGTGATTGCAAGAATTGAAGGTGGAGGTGTAAGTTCTGGAAACTTCTAACATTAGTAACCAGTAGAGTGTTATCGACATTTGAAACAAATTATTTTTGTTTATTTTTAGCTGTCACCAATAAATAAGAACAAAATTTAAAAAATATACATCATCATCGTCATCGTCATCATCATCATCATCATCATCATCATCATCATCATCATCATCATCATCATCATCATCATCATCATCATCATCATCATCATCATCATCATCATCATCATCATCATCGGTTTAACGTCCGTTTTACATGCTGGCATGTGTTGGATGGCTTTAAGAAATTGACTTCCAAACTAACTTATCTCTGGGCAGGTCTTTATTTATCTCTTTTCTCCTCCAGTCCATTTTTATCACTTCCTCCCATGTTTTCCCTTGGCCTTTCCCTGTGAACTGGACTTGCTACCTTAACTCTCATCAATTCTTTCAACGTGACCATGCCATTGAAGTTGCCTGTTCTGCACACATCTCCCAATGCTGTCCGGATTTAATCTTCCTCTGAGGTCATCAAATCTAAGTGTGTCTTTAAGACTCATATTATGCATCAATCGTATCATTCTCATATCATTTCAACACATATGCCCAACCCTCACTGGCCAGGTTTCACTTGCATACATCATCATAATGCATACACATGCATGACAGTGGTAACCCTCTGATGGCAGAAGTTCCCTGAACTTACTTTATCCACTGCTAACTCTTGCAATCGCACTAGCACCTGCTCCATCCTGAGCTCCAGTCATCAAGGTAACAAAACTTCTGAAAAACCTCAATAGTTTTGTCATTCAGATACACTTTCTCCACATTTGAGTTCTCATCCATCTCCATTATCTTACATTCCTTGCACAAAAACTGGATACCCTTTCTTAGCCTACCTGTAATTCCACTGCAGTTTTTATGTACCCAATGTATCACAAAAAATTCGAGTTGCACCAAACTCACTTTTCACAAACGTTTTACAAAATGATCTATTTCATCGTTTACTTCATTCCAGATTAAATTTTGACGATTTTTGTATTAATGAGTCACTGCTTATCAAGGTCCAAAGGCCACTTGAGGATAAGGGTTAATGAGTTCGTCAGATTGACGACAGGACAACACCTTGAAGTATTGAAGACAATGGTTTCAACTGAGCAAAATCTAATTATTTAAGAGGACGGCTTGGCAAAATTTTGTTAACGACCATGTTGTAGTCAGCTGGGAAGTAGCCCTGTGGTTTTGCTTTCCACACGCCAGTAGTTATTGGAAAGAAACTTTGCTCATGAAAGTTCCATTTATTTTTAGAAATGTAAATTATTTACAGTGGTTGAAAGGAAGATTAGTTACAGTGGTTGTAGCTAGACGGGCTTTTGCGGTGAATGTTTTACAGGAGGGGGGGGGTAACAGAGATTGGAGCCATGAAAATAATGATAGAGTACAGAAAGACTAAAAACGGATTTTCTGTGAGAAAGAGGCTGTAGCGAGGAGAAGAGGGCATCCCCCACTAGATGTCGAAGTCGGGTTTGTACTCTGACAAGGCAGGAAAGGGTGCTCCAAGCGGCACCTCCGCAGATGTGGCAACAGTACTCCATCTTAGGATGTATCTGATTCTTATACAGATAGAGTCTGGTGTCAGGTGTAGAAATAGATGTAAAAACTATTTTCAATGCTATTTGATGGGGGTGGGGTCTTACTAATAGTGTAGCCAGCCGCCTTTGATTGGTTTGTAAAACATCCTACTTTCACAACCCCCAACACTGTTTTATATGGTTGTGATATTTTGTGAACTTTCTCATGGGGATTATTGTAGCAATATGTAGAAAATAGTGTTAAAAACGGTATTTTCCACATAAGGTTAAATTAAGTAGAGAAATGGAAAATTCCATTACAAGTCAAAAATTAGAGTTAAAGCTCTAACATGAACAGGAAGTTTAAAATGAGACGTTGCAAAGTAGACAGAAAATTCGTTCTCTTTGTCCGGTGAACTGAGAAGAGTCTTTGTCTGACCCTTTCAGGGAGCAGGCAATGTAAATATATCATTTTACAGTGCTGTAAAAAAATCAAAATCAAAGAAAATGTGGCCATTGAGCCAAGAATATTGTTGGCGATATTTTATTTATTTGTTATCCATTATTACAGCTGGCAGGGAAGAGAGGAAGACGGCTGCTGCTATCATCACAGCCAATGAAGAAGAAAGTTAAGAATACTGTTTCTGCTTTTACAACATCACGGTGGTTGATGACTACATCATCACTCTGAGAGACGTCATTTTTCATTGGGCAACTACTTAAGTGTCAACCAGAGAACTGCCGTTTCTGTCAACGAAGACGATGACAGACAATCTGTGAGATCAAAGAACCCCCCACCCCAACCTATGTTACATTATTTCCTTTAATGTTGTTATTCCTCACATTTGTTTATTTACATCGGAAATTATAATCTGCTGAGATTATGTAATCACCTGTAATTATGTAATCAGAGAAATTAAGCTGTTTACCTGTAATTATTTACCTGTAATTATTTACCTGAAGCCGATCTTATCTGTTACTCTAATGCAGCATTTCTCAGCTGGGGTCCCGTAAGAACAAGTGAAATAAGCAAATTAACCTTTGACTTTTTATTTAAACTCTGGTCTAGTGTCTTGGTTAGAATAACATATCAGTCAATAAGTACCAGGCCTAGCTAATAAAAGAAAAACTTTTCAGGTAAAATTCGACTTTATTCATCAACATAGTCATCTTATGGGGTGATACACTGATTCCAATGCTTCTTTCACAATTCGATGCCTTTTTTTGTAGAAAGAATTTTCTTTGGCCTCAAAATACACCTGAGTTTCTGATATCACTTCTTCATTAGAGCCAAATCTCTTTCTCTGGGGCATTCTTTTGAGGCAGCCAGTAATTGCCGAAAGGCAGATTTGGAGAATAGGGTGGGTGTGAAAGCAATTCAAGGTGCAATTAAGGTAGTTTCACCAGAACAATGCACCATGTCACAAGTCAATCACAACTGATTAACTGGTGACATGGTGCATTGTTTTGGTGAAAGAACACTTTCTATTTTTCATTTGTGGCAATTTGTCAGCGATTTCTTCCTTCAAATGCAACAGTAATGCTATTGATGGTTCTTCCATTTTGAAGGTAATCGATGAGCAAAATAACTCGTGCATCCCAAAATATGGTGACCCAAACCTTACCTGCTGATGTTTACATCTTTTGTAACTTTGGATTGCTTTCACCTGTTGCTATCCACTTTGCTGACTTCCAATTTGACTCCAGAGTGAAATGGTAGATTCATGTTTCATCCGTTGTCACAGATTGATGCAAAACTCTTTTTTGTTGCATTGAAACAGTTACAAACAACACTCTGAATCGTTGTTGTTTTTGATTGACTGCGAGCAAATGCAGCACCCACTTTGAACACAGCTTTCTCATTGACAAATGTTTATGCAAAATGCTTAATACACTGCCTTCTGATATCTTCAACTTCTCTGCTATCTCATGCAACTTCAATTCAGCATACCATCTCTTAACCATTGTTTCCGATGATTCTATGTCCGAATAACAATTATCAAGCCATTGCTTTGGTTGAACAGTATTTTTTTCATCAGAAAGCAAAAAGCAATGGTTTTCCATTGCTTTGAAAATTTACAACAGTAGTTCTACTTAAATAACTGTAATTTATAAACTAATACTCTGATTAGGCTCAAATTTTGACACGTGCCATTTGAAGGTTAGTACTTTATAAAAATCGTATAGATGTTTTACTAGTTGTGCCATCTGTATGTCAGGTCCGGGACTTATTGTGTGAGGTGTTATGACGATGTCTCTTTGGCTTTTATAACATTGATTTACTTTTTACTGATTTGTTCTTTAACCGTTCCAAAATATTCATTGATCTCTATTATAATATGCTAAGGTATTTCGTGTTCATACGTACGTTATCACCTTTCACACACATTTAAAACAAATGAGATCGTCCAATCAGCAAATATGTTGATTGGTGATTAATCTGATGTCGCTATGGTAAAAAATTCTGACTTTACCCATTTTAAAATGAATTGTTCCAAAATCAAATTATGTCAGTACAATTTTAAATAAATGCATTTTAAAAAGTGACATTCGTTTTATTAGTTTGAAGAATATTTAACTGGCAATTATTTTTCCTGTAAGAAGACAGAATATTTATTGTTTTAAAACGAGTTAAATTCATACAATTCTAAATAAATAAATAAAGAAAGGAGAGGCGTATTCGTTTTATTTATTTAAAGAATATTTAGCTAACGGTAACAATTATTTTTCCGGAAGAAGAAAGAGGCATCCATTCTTAATAGTATTCACCCTGACAGACATTATTATTTCAAAAGTAATTATTATTATTGATAGTAAATTATACAGATTGATGTAGAAAGCACTGTGGAATTTTCACGGGGTCCTGCTAGTCCTACAGAAACCTTGAGTACTTGATTGTGATACCCTGCTAGTAACTATAGGACAGGGCATTTCTTCTAGTGTCAGAGGTGGTGGCATAATTGTGTCTCGTTCTTACCTCATGACTTAAGTTTTGCTGGTTTTTAAGGGATCATAAACAACCCAAACAACATTTTCTTAGAGTTCTTGCGATTTTTTTTTCTTCCTGTTCTAAAGGAATCTGCTGTATGTCTTTTGCCACCTACCCGACCTTGTTCAGGTTTCTTACTGACGTTTTAATGTCCCATAGAATCGTAACCCTGCAATCTTTTGCTACCCCCCCCCCCCAACCAATGGAATTCTACTTTTTTAGGCGATTACATGTAAGCAGATTTAAAAGTTCTCAGTAAAACAAAAATAAAACAAAAAAACAATAATTTACACTTTAGATTGGGGGATCACATTCGCATATAAATTTAATGTAAAATGATCACCCACTTCAGGGCCACCAGGTGATAATGATCACCCACTTGCGGACGAGATAGCGTTTTTAATGCCGTGCTCATAACTCAGAAATGGTCCTTTGAAAACTGGTACATGTCCGCCCATTGATGATCTAGAATTGACCTTATGCGGAGGGGGGGGGGGGGGGAGAAAAACCCAACAAAATGCCATTACGTATAGAGGTTAGAATATAGGTGGGGGTAATCCGGCTATGCAGGAGCCCACAAATAAATAGATGGGCAAATTCATGTGATTGGTTCTGGATGGGTAGTAATTGTAGTTGAGCGTTGGTGGTGGGGTTAGAGGCATGGCCACTATTCATTCATAATATGGGTCCATAAGTAAAACATCAAAAATGTAATTATTTTATTTATAACATATTTTAATGTATTTTTTCAATAGAAAAAAATATTAGTTACCTTACCCATAAACACACGTAGCCAAGATTGATCCAGATATTAAGAAATGGCCAAAATAAAAAAAAACACCTGACAATCCATCCATTTCATTAACTCTTATCTTCAAGTGGCTTTTTGTCTTGATAAATGGTGATCTTATAGTAAAAAACATGTCCATTAAAAACGTTATCTCGTCTGGACGTAGGGGATCATTACGACCTGGTGACCTGGAAAAATGTGATCATTTTATGTTAAATTTATGCGAAAAGTGATCCCCCACTCTAAAATTTAAAATACTGTTTTTTAAAAAGTTTTTTTTTACCACCTACTTTTTTAGGCTGTTTACATGGAATCGCCTAAGAACAGTAGAATCTTATTTTTATTTTCAAAAGTATAAGCACAGGGTGGACGGTTCCAATGATACCAAATTAAAAAAATTCCTACTGACATTTTTCACTGGAGCAGATACAAACAGACATTCTCTTTGGTTTTGCTAATAATGTAAGCAGTTGGAAAACAGCAGAGAACTCTCTTACCAAACCCTGGCAATACTTTCTTCTCACCTAATCTCTCTTCTGCTATTTGTAATCTATTACTAATAGAGATGTTGTATCTGTCTGTCTGAAGCCTAAACTATACTAGTACTTCTATTAATAATTGAGATTTGGTATATGTCTTTGAAGCCAGAACTTTACTAGAACTATCTTTTAATGCTCACTTCAGGAGGGTAGTATAGAATTTGTTCTATTGTCAAGATACAATCATCCCAGGTATTACTTCCTCCTTTAGGGGGCAGTGCTCTTTATATTCGTTCGTCATGATATTATTCTCCCAAGAATTTTTTTTTGGGGGGGGGGGATAGTGTAGTATCTGTTCTGTTGTTATGAGACCATCGTTCTAGGCATTACCTCCTTCTTTGAGGGAAATAGTGTAGCATCTATTCTGTTGTCATGGGACCATCCTCCCACGCAAGGGGTAGTGTAGTATATGTTCGTTCGTCATGATACCATCCTCCCAGGCATTATCTCACCCTTTTGGGGCAGTGTAATATATGTTAATTTGTAATACTAGCAAAAATATGCGACGAAGGGAGTTTGAATAAGAGAATTTCAAAAGTAAAATAGTATTGTAGGAGTTGGTGTTGTAGGTTGAGAGTGTCATGACAGAAGATAGCCATTTTGCTGAGTCGACTATGTCTGTATGTATCTGACTTCAATAAAAAAAAAGGGTCATCATGAGTTTGAAGGAAAGCACAAACGTCTTCTCTACAATAATATAAATATATCTTTCATTTAATTGAAACAAGAATACAGGAAAGTAGACATGTGAGTTGAGTAACTTGGTCGGTAGGCATAAAAATAATATAATTCCAGTTGTTCTTGAGTTTATTCCCGCTCTCATCACCATAATGATGATGAGGGGAGAGAGAGCGAATGCTAGTTTGTTTATGTTGAAATCTCGACGCTGACTGCGTTTGTATTTGCCCGGGAAAATAGATGACCGGGAATCAGTAAGCTTCCAGTGCGCATGTCAGTGATGTGCTAATCGCCTGTGTATCAATACGCTGACCGGACTACAATTCAACATAATGGAAGCTATTGAGTGTTAACAAACAAAATAGATCTTTCATACAACTATTATATTAGCAACCTGGAATGCATTAACGAATAGCATTTGAAGAGATTATTTTTCAATATTTAGTGAGTGTTTAATCTTCCTTAACAGCAGCTCCAGATACGACCCATTCTTGCCTTAAAGCATGGCGATGGCGTTTCCTTATTTTTCTCTATTGCATATTCTTGTCCAAGATTTAGATTGATAAATATTAAAAACTCTCCCAAAACAGATTAAAAAATAAATATTTGATCGAAATAAATCTTCTATTTACTCTCACCGAGAGTAGAAATACAGGGTACCTCCCACCCTATAAAGGTCTTCGTTTACGCGTTTTGCAACTTTTTTCGTTCAGTAATTTACTAATCACTCTTATCTTGCAGAATATCTTGGAAACAACACGTGTCAATAGTAGCTCCAGCAAAGAATAGACTGCATCAAACGTTACTACAAAACAGGCTCGTTCACATACATCAGTTCAGATGTGAAAAAAAAAAAACACCTTTCAAGGAAAGCATTCGAGTCTGAGTAGAGGATTTCGAGAACTGTTGGACAGTGGAGAAACTCAATGCAGTCCGGGAGAACCGTTCGCGTCATTCAGGACGCCACAAGAATCGTACTGCTCGGCTCATTGATAGCACAAGAGAGTCAGTTAAGCAGAATCTGAAACACTCTGTGTGCAAGAATAGGCTATACCCGTCGCTTATTGTAAAGTTCTGGTTCCAGCAAGATGGGACTAGCTCTCATATTTCAATCAGTCCTAGGATTGGCTGAAAGAGAATTTTGGAAGCTGTGTGATATTGAGTGGGCAACTCACGGCTCAGACGTTGTTAAAGAGTTATGCAAAAAGATCCCAGATCTTCATGGAACTCAAGAAAGCCACCAGCATGAAGGCCTGAGCCATTCTTCCAGTCGGTTTATCAGGATGCCATGGGCGAATTTGCGCTGTGCCTCAAGAAATACACAGGGCTAAATTGTGGTCATCTTGAACAGATGTTCTTGAATAAGGAAAAAAAGTCAAAAGATTCTCATCTTTTGATACAATGTTTTAAACATAATAAACCAGTTATTGCCAAAGTTTCATTTAATTTGTGTTAAAAAATAATTTTAAAAAATCAGATTCATGTAATATTCGGGCCTGCTTTTTTTAGGGGGGGGGGGACGGGTGAAGATGTCACCTTTGTTTTCAAAACCGAGTTAAAATGACTAAATGACTAACGACTCTGTACTTAAGTTTTACGTTTAAAACAATCGACAATCATTTTCAAATATTTATTTTATATTATTCTTAATTTAATTTGATTGCAAGTAATTATTTGTGAGTAAGTCTGAAAATTTTCCATTAGTAAATGTTGCAACTTCTTTGATTTGCAATCTAAGTAAATCTTTGTGCTAAAATAGATTCTTTGAATGAATCAAAGGCGATTTTCAGTGATTCACTGCCTTCATCACCGACTGCAGCAACTTTTTAATGGAAATCGCTCTAGACAAGGCATGAAGCCACTTCATGCTAACAAGAATAAAATATGATTATTGCAAAGACAGGAGATGCCTATTGGCGTTACTCCTGAAAAGACAAAGGCTATAGGTAGGTGAAAAATAGCCTGCAATTCTTGGAAAGAAGCTACTGGAATAGGAAGCTGTATTACAATGAGGTATAAAAACAGCGAATTGATGAAGACCACTAGACCAACGAGTAAAACAAGTAGGAACAAAAGAAGCAAGAAATAGATCAGACAATTCTGAAGAACACACACCATAATAGGTATTTATAGAAAAGACTGAGACTAGCAACATCATGTCTGTGAGAGAGAGGGTGCAAAGAAGGAGAAAGGATAGGGCCAATCAAATTGCAGATACGTTTCTGCACCTTATCAAGAACCCTACAATGGGACAGAGATTCATCAGCCCAACTATGACAACAGTACAACTGTTGCATCATATTGGATCCAGCAATTACCCGACTTAAGATCAGATGGTTCAAGTCACCATTTTGATAGCTTTATCCTACGCATGTTAACATTGCAATACAATCATAATTTGGCAGATAAAAAAATTTGACTAAGTCAGATTCGACTAATGAAAATGTTCCATTTGACCACATGTTCACCATATGTTAAATGGTTGCGAAACAGGATAGTACAGGGGCTCTCTTACCGACAAAAAGCAACCTCAAAGACAAAATCTGTTTTCACTTGAGTGGCGGAGGATGTGAGGGGACCTGATTCTGACAGACACAATAATCAACAGGAATCTAAATCAATCCTTCGAGGAGCTTTTGACCCTACAACTGAATTGTGGTTTCCATGGCCACCTGCAGAAGTGCACTATCATGATTTTCGTTTCAACAGATGAAAGGCAGCATTCTCTGTCCCTGTTTCTGCTCTGTTGAGCAACCCACTAGAGGAGGTTGTGACGATGCCTACCATATCCATGCTCAAATTGGCTTTGGGTAAAGATTCATACTGAAAATATCTTTTAACTGTTTTTCTCACATAACTTGTTACTCTTTATTCATTTTTTATGCCAATAAATGTGAAATTTTAACTTTAAATGTATTGAAAAGAAAGTTACTTTTACTTATATCTTTTAAAAATAGTTAACGTTTCCTCTGCTTCATTTGTAGGTCCAATCTATTTTTACATTTATCACAGAATATGAAAATCAAATCAAATAAGTGTTAATGTCTTTCTCCACACACACACACACACACACACACACACACACACACACACACACACACACACACACACACACACATATATATATATATATATATATATATATATATATATATATATATATATATATATTAGTAGTATGTTTTTAAAAGGCTGTGGGCAATGCAAATTCCGGGTTAGATGTAAGTGTGAAGGAACAAACATTTTAGGACTTAATGTGATCAACTTGTGACCCTTCTCCCCATATTTTTATTTTTATTTTTATTTTTTAAATTTTTTCTCCCAAACTAGTAACTAGTTTTCATTATAAATTTCTTTTAAGTTTTTAGTCGTATTTAATTACTTCCACGTTAATACTCTGATGAGTGTGGACGAAAGCCGGCTTAGTACATTCATGAATTTTTAAAATTATTTACTCTCGTTTTTATACTTGTTCAATTTCATTCTACCCCCGAAAAAATGTCCCAAACGTCTGCATTCCTCGCCGTTATTAAATTTTGTACCACGAAAAATTTATTTAAATATATATATATATATATATATATATATATATATATATATAAGCAAAATTCATTTATATTCCAAGAGCCAATATTTTTAATTTTTCTTACAAAACATAAAGTATTGAAAGTATATCCTAAAACATAAATTTTCGCAATTATATATATATATATATATATATATATATATATATATATATATATATATACATTTGAGCAAATAATGTTTGGAAAATCATTACATGTTAAATAATATCTACGCTGTTTAGTAAGTCTGTGTCACATTTTAAGATCTTATATGTCAGGAATTACAAAAAGTAGCCGGTTGAGATTGATAACATTTGAAAGTTCGGTTTGCCAAGTTCAGGGCTTTTAAATTGAACAACTTTCAAACATGACATGCTAATTGGCATATGAACTAATGTTTCAAAGTATCACATTTAACTAACGTTGCAAGAAATGATTGAACACGTTAGTTTTTGGCCATTTTGGTTCATTTCTTTTGTACAGTAACTTGAAAATAGGTACTTTTGACTGGAACAATTTTGTTTCGGTTAATTTGGGCTTTTGTATTGCCTGTGACGACGGTCGTCTTCATCACCATTAGAGTTTTTGATAACTCCTGAAAGAGAAACATCTCCTTAGTTTCCTTTCACCTTGGTTTCTTTACCTTAAAAAAAAAAATAAGACCGTTATGAGAAATATATTTTTGGGGGTACATTTGTAAATTTCGCCCGTGCCTCCTCAAACGAAAAAAAAGAGATTCTGCATTTTTTAGGTAATTACGACTGAATAATGGAAAGAAGAAGAAAAGAAAAAAAACTATTATTTTAGAATTTAAAGTAGGGAATCAGTTTCGTATATGAATTTAAAATAAAATGATCCTCCATTTCCGGGCTATCTTGTGTTTTAGGGTAATTAAAAAAGTGTTTTTTATCACTCACCCTAATTCCAAGTGGCTGCCAGTTAGGGTTAGGTTAGGGTTAGGTTTAGGATTAGGTTAGAAGACAAATGTTTTGAAAAATAATTTATTAAAGAAGATAAATGTTTTGAAAATAAAATTATTGGGGAGGATGAAATGAAGCTATATCGTTGCAAATTTGATCGAAACTCTTCTTGTCTTTATGATTTTGTCGCCACAGAAAGAGTTGATATCGGGTACCAAATTGAGTTAACATCGGTTAGAGGAGACAATACAAAACAAAGAATAACCGAAACGAGATTGCTCCAGTCAATAAAGTTCAAAAGTTATTATCAATTTTTTATAAGTTATTATAAAGTGACACAAACTAATGAAACACCTTGTATAGTTGTATTCTGTTCCATTTAGATACGAAGTAGGAAGGGTGCTCTTTAGAAGTAACTTTCGATCTTGTGTTTCAATTATTCAAGCAGTGTATCGAAAAATTTACATACAGAGTGACTCCCCCCCCCCCTCCCCCGACCACATATTCAAAATAACATAGTATTCAAAGCCCAAATAAGATTCCTTTCGATACGGCTATATACTGGCTCATATGAAGAATGGTGCACGTTTTCCTAGTAACATAACACCACTTAGCTGGATACTCCACCAGACTAGATGAATTCTTGTGTTTGAAGACAACAATAAAGATAAACTATAACATAATAAAGTGGCGAATTCAGGGGAGAGGAAAATTCGTGTTCTTCACTGCTTTATTAACTCAACGTTTGAGAGGTTGATGATCTAAGAATTGCTCTATCAAAAAAAACAAAAAAAAAACGACCAGCATTACTCAATAGGATAATAGCATGATAACGCAAGCCATCACACAGCAAAACTCACTCAGGTAAAGGTCATGAGTTTCAATTGGGAAGTTTTGCCTCATCCGCCTTATTCACCTGACATTGCTCCATCTGACTACCATTTTTTTCCGGTCGTTGCAGCATCACTTAAACAATAACATTGATGAAAATGACGACCAACTCAAAAATGACCTAAATTTGTTTTTCTCTCAAAAATCAGAGACATTTTTTGAAGAAGGCATCAAGAGGCTAGTTGATCGTTGGACAGAAGTCATATAAAACGAGAAAAATTTTTGTATAGATTAAAAATGCCCTTATGTGAATGTTTCAGGTGAAATAAATGTGTTGGACAAAAACGACATTACTTTCTTTCCAACCTGATATAAGGAGTATTTATTTACCTCCTCTCCAGGAGGTTAGGCACAAGGCCAGTTTTATCTTACTCCCACAAGGTAAGATGTGACCCAAGGTCGGGTCGGGAAAGTGGGACTTGAAAAGCCAGCACCTGAGAAGGTGAGCACTCTGGCCATTAAAAATTGCCTGGGCAGCCCCGTCGGCATTCCCCGGTAGGGGCGCCTCAGGCAGTAAGCAATAAACTTACTCCTCCCCAAAGAGGGGAGGCAAAGCCTGGGAGGGTGGACCTCCTAGAACTGCACAAGACAGACCCATAGACAGGCGTAAATCTAGCCCGAAGGCCAAGACAATACCAGTCTATGGGGTGTAGTAGCCATCGGAACAGATACTACACTTTGATCTTGGCCAAAAGGCCGAAGAGTAAAAAAATATTATACTAAATTCATGTATGTAAACATAAATCAATAACTAATACCTTAAACTTAAATATTTTGACTTTTTATGGGGGATGCATATTCCAGTGTCTATTATTATACCAAAGCTGTGTTCATCAACGTTTGTTTCTCTATGGCTTTTTTCTATATATTTTAATGAACATAAAATAAATGCTAAAATAATACTTTATTCCGAGATTGAGTTAGGGCTGACAAAAATATTCTATTTTAATTCTTCTAATTAACGGTAATTTGTAAATAACTGAAAAAGTCACCAATCTCTCACTTACCTATCTATGTATTTCTCGCATCCCTCTAACTCTATGTTGATCCAACCACTCTCTAATATTTCTTAAGGTGTCTGAGCATTTAGAGAAACAGTGGTTCTCTTTTCGCAGTGACGTCATGTAATTTACATACGCGTGTCTGTACACACAACAAATATGTATGTAAATTAAATGGTAAAGTAATAAGTCTCTTTATTTCTATATAAGAATAATAAAGAATAATAATACTTCTATGTACTACTACTACTACTACTACTACTACTACTACTACTACTTCTAATAATAATAATGATAATAATAATAATAATAATAATAATAATAATAATAATGATAATAATAATAATAATGATAATAATAATAATGATAATAATAATGATAATGATAATAATAATAATAATAATAATGATAATAATAATAATAATGATAATAATAATAATGATAATAATAATGATAATGATAATAATAATAATAATAATGATAATAATGATAATAATGATAATAATAATAATAATGATAATAATAATGATAATAATAATAATGATAATAATAATAATAATGATAATAATAATAATAATAATAATAATAATAATAATAATGATAATAATAATAATAATAATAATAATAATAATAATGATAATAATAATAATAATAATAATAATAATGATAATAATAATAATAATAATAATGATAATAATGATAATAATAATGATAATAATAATAATAATAATAATAATAATGATAATAATAATGATAATAATAATAATGATAATAATGATAATAATAATAATAATAATAATAATAATAATGATAATAATAATGATAATAATAATAATAATAATGATAATAATAATAATAATGATAATAATAATGATAATAATAATAATAATAATAATAATGATAATAATAATGATAATAATAATAATAATAATAATAATAATAATAATAATAATAATAATAATAATAATAATAATAATAATGATAATCTGTTGCGATTACCGCAAGGTCATCAGCGGTGATGAACGAAAAAAGGTGGAGCATACTGGAGGCCTGAGGAGACTTGTTGTCACTCGGACTCCAGGGAATACCACAGGTTGTCGGCAGTGGGCGACCACTGACGATGACCAGTGTGATAACTCCTAGTGAGTAAATAATAATGATAATAATGATAATAATAATAATAATAATAATAATAATAATAATAATAATAATAATAATAATAATAATGATAAAAAGAAGAAGAAGAATATGGAAGCAAAGAGACTTATTTTCAGTTATGCAAGAAGAATGTCTTCAAAGATTTGTCACATTGTATTTTCGACTAATATCGAAGTAGAACAAATAGTGGTTATGGTTGTGGCCAAATGGCTTACCGATACGTCAGGTATTTGTGTTGACGTGTCTGATCTAAACATGAATGCATTGTACGAATGAAATTATTTTTGAAAGATAGACCTGTCTTGTTTCAAATCACTTAAAAGACAGATATCATTTTGATATGGTTTTGATAAAACGATATAAAGAGAGACGTATTCTGCTTAAACGTGCTCGCGAGCAGATGCATAGTTATTTCATTTGTTGGAGTTTTTTCACCTTCGAGATATTATTAACTGTCCAATGAAATTATGCAATTTGTTTGTATACGGTGTAATATCAGACTGTTGCTAGAGGAGAGCAAGGTGTTGATGGGTATAGTAGTAGTAAGTTTTTGAAAGGCTGTGGGCAATGCAAATTCCGGGTAAGATGCAAGTTGTAAGGAACAAAAACAATAAATCGATCGAATACGAAATATGACTTACTATTTATTTTTCCTAAAATCTTACATAACAGCAAGAGTGTTTTTAGCTGTTTGTGTGATGTCCGGGTGATTAAAAATCATTATTTAATATTTCGGGAAAAGAGACTTCCCTTTGTCAAAAATAATTAAACCAGAAGAAAAATTTCTCCGACTGTGCAGAGAATCTTACATATATATATATATATATATATATATATATATATATATATATATGTGTGTGTGTGAAAAAAGACAAACAGAAAACAGGTTAAAATGCAGGAGAAAAACAAAAGAAAGAATGATCCGATTGGACCATATGAGAAGACTTTTCCTTCTCCCATGTGTGTGCCTTCAAAATAAAATTGTTTCCAAATCTTCACTTTTTCTGAAAACGTTCGTTAATACGAACGAAACTGGTCAAATCTCTTGTTTTTGTTTTTCTCCTGCATTTTAACCTGTTTTCCTTTTGTCTTTTTTCACACATTTTGTCTACCACAGCATTTCATTTTCATGACTTATCGTGCACCTTACCCCATATATATATATATATATATATATATATATATATATATATATACGTACATGTATACAGAAGTTGGACAAAATAATGCAAAGACCTTGTGAATTTTTCATCAATTTTTAAAAACCTATAAAAATTGCAAAAAAATACCAAAATGCTGGTTTCATTTTGTTATTTATGGTTATTTTTGTTCTGAATTAATTGGTTAAATTTATTTTTTATTTCAGATAGTGTATATAAGTAAGACAAATTTAAATGGCAAATCTATAAGATTTCCAAGGAGGGCAGATTGTTGGTGCCTGTATGGCAGATGCTACTGTAACGGAAGTGGCTGAGATGGTGGCCGTATCGAGAGGAAATGTCTCAAAGGTGATGACAGCCTATGAAAAAGAAAGGAAAACATCATTTCAAAACAAAATTCTGGAAGTAAGCCGAAGCTGTTTGAAAGAGATCGTAAGCATCCTTGTAAGAATTGTGAAGAAAGAGCACAAAACCACGGCACCCGAAATTACCATTATTTTGTCCAACCTCTGTATATATATATATATATATATATATATATATATATATATAATTATTATTTCATGTATCCACATAAAATGTTATAAGGAGATATAATCTTTTATGTATCAATTTTCTGTATTTACTTCAAAAGTTCTAAATACGTGAGTAGAGCTAGGTAGTAAGTTATAAAATATATTTATGGCAATTAAACTACACAGAGGCTTCCGCGTTTCATCCCCCTAGGGAATCTTCAGACTAAAATGCATTTTAGAACTGAATTTAACTTAGTACTATATCCACTGCGCCACTGGTCCTTGCGGAGAGTTCTAGTATGAATTTTGGGAGTCGTGGCGCAGTGGATATAGTACTAAGTTAAATTCAGTTCTAAGTGATAGTCATCTGAAGGTTGAAGGTTCAATCCTCGGTGCGGGCGATACAAAGAATTGCGAATTACTGAAGATTTCTCCTAGTCATGGCTGATAGAACAATAGCATGCTACCCCTGTGGATTAAATAAAGGGTTCTGTTCGAAATTCCGTCCAAATTCCCGAGTTTGACAGAAATATTCCCGAGTTCGAAGAGATACACCTGAAGAAGGCCGGAGGTTACAGCGGTCGAAACGTTGTGATGATAACACCCAAGATGAGAAATGTAGTCCGAATAACCAAACTTATACAAATTATCAATTCTCATCTAAAAAATTCAGAATTATATATATATATATATATATATATATATATATATATATATATATATACCAAATTGTGGTGGTCAAGACGTTGACCATCACAACTTTGAAGAGACGTATAACTATGCACTTATCCGATACGAGCAAAGTATGCAAATACCTAAACGTTGAACTCTCAACATCGAAATTTTTTGTAGACAACACAATTATATTAGAACACGAAACTAACAAACTAAAGCTTCAGATATTAGAAGCCTTGCACATAAAAAAATGAAAAAGCCTTCCATTGACAAAATTAATATCAATCGTAGTGAAAACATCCTAACATTCTTATGATACTAATACTGCTATCTTATTAATACTACAAACCAATCACACGGTTACCGCTAAAACTATTACCAACTAGTTAAAAATACACGTTCTTTAAATGATAACAAACCCTGAAGATAGATCCGGGTAGATCTGAAAGTACTAGGGTTTAAAACGATTTCGGCAAATACATCGGCCAGTTCAAGTTCGAAACCAGAAACCTAATAAGGAACTTAGAAAGGATCAAAAGAAAGAATGCTGGCCATATATATATATATATATATATATATATATATATATATATATATATATATATATATATATATATATATACATGGTGTTGCTGCAAAATCCGACACTTGACAAAAAGTCAACTAAATACCAGGAGTTGTTGAGGAGCATGGCGAAACTCTGGATGAATGAGATTGCCGCCAAACACATCTAGGTCTTACAGCAAGACTCCACTCTTGCACACAAGGCCAAGACGACCAGGCGTGGATGCTCAACAATGTCACTCACCATTGGTCGCCGGACTTGTGGCCGCCCTCCCCACTTGGCTGCAACTCGTTTGCCTGTTTCTTCTAGGGTGTGATCGAGACCAAAACCAACAAGCATGCCTACAACATTCTCGACTCTCTGAATGCTGCTATTATGGAGGCGTTCCCCGCTATCGACAAGGACATGTTCGCCAAGTAGGAGTGTTGCAAACCATAACTTCATGGTATGTCTTATATAGAGACAAAAAATGTGATGGAGTAGAAATAGGCAGTAAGATCCGATCAAAAAACAATGGTTAATAAAATAGGGATTGATAAATGAAAAATATAATATTCAATGTTCGGCTTACGTTTTTATATATTTTTGAATATATTTTTTTAATATATTTTCAAAGCTTATTTTTTTATTACCTGCAGTAATGTCATTGCGGTAATAGCCCTCTGAGGATAGGATTTTCTTTGAAAACTCATGAGTTGAGGACGCAGTATCACCCATGATTAATTTCTCATTTTATTATGTCATTCAATCCATTACTATATATATAAATATATATATATATATATATATATATATATATATATATATATATAGCAATAGATAAAGTGAAAGAATAGAATAAGGTGCGAATCAAGTTATGGTTTACATGACTCCTATTAGCTCTTAATAACCCTGAATTTGGACATTATAATATTCAACACCAATTGAGTTTTCTGAACTTTTCATATGATTTGTTTTCTCTATCGTTTTATTAATTTGCATACACCTTTAATACAATTTTCACTGTTATCTACTGCATCGATAGCCAACGAATTTCCCGCCTGGATAACCTTTTGCATTTTTGGACCACCATTCACCATTTGGATTTTTTCTTAATCAACCTCTTTGATATCTTGCTTGGAGCTATTTTAAACTTGTTGACGTGGATGAACTGTATAGGTTTACAAAAAAGTATGTTTTGGGCCGATATATTTGATGTTTTATATTCCTTTATATATTTTTATATATATTTTTTATATATATTTTCATAGTTTAATTTTTATTACCTGCAGTAATGTCATTGCGGTAATGGTCCTCTGAGGAGAAGATTTTCTTTGAAAACTCAAGAACTTTGCCTGTACATTGAACTGTAATAAAATTTGATTCGCACCTTATTTTATTCTTTCACTTTATCTATTGCTATTAATGCTCTATCCAGTATATTGAGCTTCATTTTTATCCGGATGTTCACTAATTAAAGATATTAGTTGACTCTTATATCTTTTGTTGTATTAACCTTATATATATATATATATATATATATATATATATATATATATATATATATATATATATATATATATATATATTTAAATGCACATACTTACAAAACGAAAAAAAAGAACAATGATTGTTTTGAAATACTTTTGAGTTATTAAATAACTTATAGTTGGATATTTAGTAAAAGTGGTTGGCAGAGGTGTAGTACCTTTCCGAGTTGGCCTCAACACTATGTGACATGCAAAATATATCCACTCCACAGTGAATGACCGTCCGTGCATGGTGAGGAGCCACACCATTCTGGAGGTTACTCTGTTAATAGGCATGGTCATAAACAGAACACGGCTGATCCAGAGGAGTAAACCTTGACCACAAATCCTGCTATTCCACTGGTAGCTGTAGTTCCAGTTGCACTCATCGACAAGCTGATGATCTGATTCTGAGAACAGCATGGCTTCACAGATGATCATATATATTTTTGACAATGGGAAGGCATTACGGATCTAGTTAGTTGAGTGCCATGGAAAATATGCAGTTTTGGCGTGCTGCATATGCAATCAGCAATTAGATCAAGCATATGTTTCACTGTCAATTGATGGATGACTAACGTCAAGTCATGTTAAACCGAGGTAGATGATGATGATAATGATGATGATGATGATGATGATGATGATGATGACGATGACGATGACGACGATGACGATGATGACGATGGTGATGATGATGGAATTTTTGTATATATATACATTAAAAAAACCCAGCCTTTTTGCATCCGTTCTGATAAGAAGACAGGTAAATGTGTGTGCAGCAATTATATGCTTCATGATAAACACAAATAGAGACATACACGGGAATATACAGACATTAAAAATACTTTACTTTTCCCATAAAATACAAAATACCTTGCAAACACATTTGCGTTTACTTATTCCAATAATGTTTTTCATCTTTTCCTGTTGGTACTTTTATGCTTACTCACAACTCCCAGCAAAAAGTCACAACTCTGCTCCGTGTCGTCCGCATTGTCGTCGTGGTTGTCATGGTCGCCCTTTCCAAAGTGAAAGGGCGAACATTTCATGGTGAATTCCCAAAATGACTGAAATGAAAATAGTCAGTATCAGAGAGCCATTCACACAATGGCAAAATGATCTGATCGTTGAGAAATTAATCAACTGATGGAAGAAGAAGAAGACACCAGAAATATATATATATATATATATATACATATATATATATATATATATATATATATATATATGTATATATATATAATGTTATGTATTATGCTGTTTTTTATTGATGCTAATGTTTTAGCTGTTAATGTCACTAAACAAACGGTTTATTTAGTACACAAGGCTGGGAATAAGCAAAGAATTCCACAAAGTGAAAAATGAGACTCATACAGGATTTGAACCTGTGCCTCAAATGAGGCACTACCAGATGCGGACGTCGTCTTAGACTGCGTGATTAGTGAGCCGAACGTCTAGGGAAAGCCGAAATTGTACAAATAACTTATCTCTCAAGCTATTTTTACTAGCGATATAATTGTAAAGCTTAGGAGATGAGGCATTTGTGAATGGTCCCCCTTCTGAGCCACAGGTTCGAATCCTGTACGAGTTTTATTTTTCATTTGTGGTATTCTTTGTTTATCTCCAGCCCTGTGGACTAAATAAGTAGTTTGTTTAGGGATATTACCCATGCAAGCATTAGCATCAACAAAAAAGCAGCATACTACATAACATACTGTCGGAAATAAATTCCAATATTAAAACATATATATATATATATATATATATATATGTTTATGTATATATATGTATGTATATATTATATTGTATCAAATAACAAATGTGTTGAAAAACAGATAAACAAATTGGAGATCTGTTTATTGGGCAAAACAATTTTAAAAGAAAATGTCACATCTACACACACAGATCTTTGTGTGCGTATGGGTGCATGTACACATGAGTATACATATGTGTGTGTGAATGTTTCAATCTGCTTGTGAATATGTATGCAATTCATATGCTTTCTTGTTATTCCTAGAATTTGAGAACAAGAATTGAATTCTAACACTCTTGTTTTTTTTTGACCAAACTCTTACGTCATCTCATGAAGCGCTAAACATATTTATTTAATTAAGCTCTTGAAATGAGTAAAGATTTGGCCCAATCGAATGCTGATAAAGAAAAGAAACAGTTTTATGTTATTGATAGTTTTACCGTTTTTTTTTGTTGTTTTTATTTATTTTTTTCGTATCATCGATTCCACAAATACAAAGCTGAAGAATGTGGTGCTGGTGGTGATTATGGTAGGAAGTTTCAATTAGGGTGAATAGGGGTTCATCCCTTCGGCACCAGTAAAACCTGTCGCTTCGACACTCTCCCTAGTAAGTCATATCCCATCCAGGACAAGTAAGTAATGTTTGGAAACTTATCTTGGAGGATATTTTTAAATTAATCTTCATGATGGACAAATCAGCAGGTGAATGAATGAGTCTGATGAATCAATGTATTCCTTAAAAAAAAAAAAAAATTTCTATGAAAATTTTGCCCTCCCTGACCTTAGTTCACATCTGATAACTGAGATCTCCATCATCATCCTTCGAGCATCACATTATGATGATGCAAAAAAGAAAGAATCAGCCCGACTGATTTTTTGCTGTAAGATTTTTGCTTCGTTTTTGCTTCGTTTTTCTTTTTTTTTTCTTTCATGGCGGGATATTCTGCATTAGCAGGAGGATACTTGTGCGTTTCCAAAATTTGGCATTTGTAACCAGCATTGACACTCAGGAATGACACTTTCTCAGCAATGGGTCCGAATAACTTAAACAGACTATATACAGGGTTTTGTGGAGGTGCAAAGAAGCACCCACACATACACACAAATGCATACACGCACAGTCTCTACTTCTATACACAGACATATATAAATACACACGCAGACATACGCATTATTAAGTGTGTATGTTTCCGTGCGAGTGTCCGTGTGCATTTGTATGTGTGCGCATGCATATGTGCAAGACAGAAATATCTACATACAAATATATAACATTTCCCTGATAATTTACTGCATACCAAGATGCACACGTGAGTATGCATATGTAGTATACATGTCATATTCATGCGTTATAGATAAACAAATTACACTCACACATACACACCTAGTGTTTATGCACATGTGTCTGTATTCTTATGTATTGTACAGTTGGTAAACATATATACATGTATACATATATCGCATTTGTACACTTACTCACTCATTCTCAACCTGGTATTAGTTCTTTGGTGGATAACGGGATAGATTTTTCGTTGTTCAATGCCTTTTGTCTTGGTAGAAATGAAATGTCTGTGGTAAGATGCTTTCTCATGGATTATCGCCCTTTTCTCTTCTCTCTTCTAGAGATTGAATTAAGACAGTATGAATTAAGATAAGAAATTTTTTCTTTATACAATCACAATAATGAAACTGATGTGTTAAAACAAAATGGCTTAAGACTGTACAGTAAGAACTTTAGAATGGTTACATTTTGCAAAATATTGCAAAAATTAAGAAACCTATCGATGTGAAAATCAGGGAGAATGTTGATATTTTTATTTCTTAAGATTTTAATTACTCAATTAATCATTTGACACATAAACAGTTTTCTTAAATAGTATGACCCCCCCCACCACCCACCCTCCAAGAAAATATCACTCATGGAATCGTTAATAAAATTCACAATCCTTTCTGCAATCCAACCATATTTGGTACAAATAAACCTGACTTATTACTATTACTTATTATTATTAAACCTGACTAAATTAAAGTCATGAATGTCAAACAGTTTTTGTTTTATCGCCGTTCAATGATATGGGGGCATTTTGGTGATCATCTCATCAGTAGGAGATGTGATGCCGATTAGAATTAACATTCACAGGACCATACACCCCCATTTTTTTTTTATCTGTGGAGTTATCTTAAAGATAATGTCTATCAAACAATCCCCAGACTATTCCTCAACTGAAGAAAATGGTAAAAAATCTGGGTAGTACCAAGAGAGGAATGTGTAGGCGTTATTGACAAATTAGCGATAAAAAAAAGACTGTTGGATATTGATACCTGAAAATTAGGTGGACAAGTCAGACATAGACTGAAGTTTATTTGTATGAAATATTGTTGGATTGCAGAAGGGATTGTGGATTTTATTAACGATTCTATGAGTGGCATTTTTTAGGGCCACCCTATAGTTTAAATAGCGATCTATCAAAGTGGAGCATTTGCCATGTTACATAATATATGATAAATAGCTAAACCCCTTTCTTCTTATCGCATTTTGAATTACAATTATTCATCTAAGAAAGTATCAAAAACCTATTGAATATTAAATTTCAAATTTTCACTATATAATGCTAATTTTCACTCTATAATGCTAATTTTCACTGTATAATGCTAATTTTCACTGTATAATGCTAATTTTCACTATATAATGCTAATTTTCACTGTATAATGCTAATAAGTGTTTTATAGATATAAAAGTTAATCTTTTAAAGTGTTTGAATAGCTATACATGCCATTTTTTCACATGTTATTCAATTAACTTCTAACGTTTTAAAGGCAAAACATGTTCCACTAGAATATTGTAAATTCAAATGCACGAAAGAGAGCAAATTTCTTTGAAGCAATTTCGGTAAAATTGTAGTATAGTTAACAGCTGAGAAATGGGGGAAAAATTACAAGTAATAACTTTCATCAAACACAGTAAACTTTAATTTTCTACCGACCTGTATACTTTTAAAGTTTGTAAACCTAATTGTAAAATTTATTACCTCGGAATTTGTTATCATTAAGTTGATTTATCAAAACACAAATAACAAATGGCCATCAATTTAGTTAGCTTTAGATAACTTTAAGCTGAAAAGATAGTACAAAATTGAATTACTCTACCTCTAAACCTAAGTTCGGGGAGGGGCTTGCCACTCAAACTTCAGGGTAAGCCGTTTTTAAAACTATTTTTACACGAATAAAGCCTCACCAACAATCAACGGCCAAGCAGCCATTTTATTTCTCGTTTGTTGAACGAGAGAGCTTTAAACGAAATTTAACAGTTTCAGAACGTTTAACGTATACATGTCGGTAGAAAATAAAATTTTAATGCGTTTGGTAAAAGTTATTCGTTGTATATATTTTTTTATTTTTCGATTTCTCGACTGTTTACGATTTCAATGCCTATTTACAATATTTAAATTGTATCGTCATCTTGGTTGTTGTTATTTGCAAAACGTTTTAGCCGTTTGATTCTGCTGCCTTCTTCAGGTGTCTTTTGTCGTAGCCATTTACCAACCGAAGAAGGTCGGAGAATATAACAGCCGAAACATTGTGGAAATGGCAGCGAACAAGCTGAGAATCGGAATAGTCTGCAAGATGCACGTGATGCAAATCAAGACAATATCTCATGTCAGAAATGTCAAATACAATTTCAATGGTGTCAGTCATTATCTTTTGGGAAATAAAAAAAAACTGTTTAAACATAAAGGAAACCGTCCTAATTATATATTTATTTTTTTTATTTTAGTGAATTAAAAATATTTTTAGCGAATAAAGTCTGTGCTTTTTTGACTCGATTTTGAAATTTTAACATTCTATTTCTCTCTTTTACCGTAAAAAAATCATACAATTCAATTTGTGCTCAGATATTAACCTTTGTTGATGAGATACTAACTTAAAAAAAAACCTTCAGTATATGTTGGATTAATATATATATATATATATATATATATATATATGTGTGTGTGTGTGTGTGTGTGTATTTAGGCAGCATATATGTTGGTGTGACTACTAGGAGATTAACAATGCATTTATCCCCTACAGGCGCTATCGATGAGCAGCTTACTAATCAGCATTCTTGTCCCCGCTCCCAATTTCGAAAACTCTAAGTAGAAAACACCACAATATTAGAACATACCACTAATAAACAAAAACTCTATATATTAGAAGCTTTACACATAAACAAAAACAAAAACAAAAACAGCCATTAACAGAATTAATCTTAACACTAGTGATAAACATTCTAAACTGTTTATAGTTCTAACTTTAGTTCCTTATTAATAATATAATTCCTGCCAAAACTACCTATTAATATTAACATTAACATCATAGTATTTATCTGATTCCACTGAAGATGGACTTGGAACATCTACAATTATTGCAGATTCATCGGCCAATTCCAAACCGAAACAAAGACTCTGATTCGGCAAATGGAAAGGATCCACACAAGGATATCTAGACATAAGTTGCCTGTCCTATTCAACAACACGTGTATATATATATATATATATATATATATATATATATATATATATATATATATATATATATATATAAATAAATATTTTTTATGAATAAATATTAATTTCTAGTATTATAACCTTTGTGCATGCTTTTTATTTGGAACTTGATTTGAAAAATCATTTAAATCGTCAAAATACGAGCACACATACACATAGAAACGATCGTACACATACTGTAGTTTATGTTGTATTCTTAGAGCCTAAATAAAAGCACATGTCGTAATTAAGTTTACCTAAGAAGATCTCTCTCTCTCTCTTTAAATATATATATATATATATATATATATATATATATATATTATAAAAAATGGAACTAATATTCCAACGTAATGAAAAATGAAAAAAGAGAAACCAAAAATATTAATTATGTATTTATCAACGTTTTGTATTTATTCAAAGACTTACTCAGGATGATTGGTCTAAAGAAAATAACACACAAAGTACAAAATATTTGAAACAATGGTAGCAGGAGGAGAAAAGCTTAGAAAGCTTAGACAGCTTTTCTCCTCCTCCTACCATTGTTTCCAATATTTTGTACTTTGTGTGTTATTTTCTTCAGACCAACCATCCTGAGTAAGTCTTGAAATAAATATGAAACGTTGATGAATGCATAAATAATATTTTTGGTTTTCCTTTTTCATTTTCCATATATATATATATATATATATAAGGTTAGCAGGAGAGAACCCCAGCAGAGTGCTCGATTATTAAAAAAAATAAAATAAAGAAGAGCTTAATATTCATTTATATATGTAATTAGAGAAGATTAAGACAATGATCGGTTTCAAATCCAAACAAATAGGACTTCTATTCAGCCTCTGTTAATGTCTCATATATATATATATATATATATATATATATATATATATATATATATATATATATATATATATATTAAGTTCTATTCCAATGAAAATTGAACTACCGGTATTGCAAGTTGATGATTGTTAACTTATCGTGAGTTATCTATATAATTTAATTTGGAAGTATATATGCATGTGTATGTGTATATGCATGTGTATGTCTTATATCACTATATTTACGTATGCATATATATATATCATTTCATATATATATATATATATATATATATATATATGTGTATATGTGTGAAAAAATGACAAACGGAAAACAAGTTGAAGTGCAGGAGAAAAACAAAAACAAGACATTTTTTGACCAGTTTCGTTCGTGGCGAACGTCTTCAGAAAATGAAGATATGGAAATAATTTTATTTTGAAGGCACACACATGGGATGAGGGAAAGATGATCTGATTGGACCAGATGAGAAGACATTAAGTGATGTTGGAATATGACGGGTGGGTGGCACATTCTTCTATGTTTCTTATTCTTCTGTTTATATTTTTTATTTATTTACTCTTTTTTACTATAAATAAATAAAAAATATAAACAGAAGAATAAGAAACATAGAAGAATGTGTCACCTACTTATCATTGTCCAACATCGTTTTCTCATCTGGTCCAATCAGATCATCCTTCCCTCATCCCATGTGTGTGCCTTCAAAATAAAATTATTTCCATATCTTCATTTTCTGAAGACGTTCCCCACGAACGAAACCGGCCAAAAATCTCTTGTTTTTTTCTCCTGCACTTTAACTTGTTTTCCGTTTGTCATTTTTTCACACATTTTGTCCATCACGACATTTCATTTTCATGAATTATCGTGCACCTCACCCCATATATATGTATAAGTTTTTATAAAAGATATATATTTAAGCATATACTCCCAATAATTTCCAAAATATTTCCAATTTCAAGCTCAATTAAGTTATATTACAAGTTTCAGAGCATATATACTTTATAGTTGCATTCCAATGACGACAGGCAAAATCAATCCAAAACCATAATTTTCATATCACTTCAATTCCTTTTATTTTCATATTTCATCGAATACCTGTATTTCTTTTTAATTATTTTTACAAACAAAACCTATTTTATTTTTTCTTATTTTTCAATTTTTCCCTTTATTCTATTTTTTCAAAATTAAAACATTTTCGTACGCGCGTTTCACAGAAAGATCAAGGGAAAATATATAGACTTGGTCAAAAAATGTATTTCTTCATGTGAGTTTTTCTAATGTATTTCGGCTGGCCACATTTTTTTGGTCAACTTTTCATTTTTTGATTTTTCCCATTTTCTGTTTTCCATAGTTTTTAGAATAATATATTTTCCTATTACTTGTGAATGAACTCCTTGTTCTTATAATAAACAACTTTTGACTGAAGCATATGTATTTTTCCTTGACACACACACACACACACACACACACACACACACACACACACACACACACACACACACACACACACACACACACACACACACACACACACACACACACACATACACACGCACACACATACACACACACACACACACACATATATATATTTATTTAATTTTATTTTAGTTTTTAGATTTTAACTTTTTTGATTTTTAACGGTCCTAAACCACGTGACTCCCTAAATTCTGAAATCTTAAATTTATTTTCTTCTTCTTGTTTTCTCTCCATTTCATTCTCTCCAAATATGATCTGAGGTTAAGATCGGATTCTAACTCTTCCTGATGAGATCTCAGTTTATAATAACTGTTGATCGATAACATCGACATGCCAGTGTCGCAGATTTTGTACATGTCTGTGTAAATAAAATAATCATATATACATATATATATATATTTATATATATATATATATATATATATATATATATATATATATATATATATATATATATATACTGTTGATTTCACCTTCATGTAAGTCTTTTACTTAGATCATCTACCATAAAAATTGAAAATAAGTAATGTGAGGCGTTAATTATGAAGACAGAAAGCAAGAACTTATCTACACGTATAGTATAATTTAAAGGGTAAGCTTAGATGTTCAGAATAACCAGGGGAATCTTAATGTAATGATCGATGGACTCTTTATAAGCAATAAATTAAATATGCTTTATTGAAACATATTTATCCGACGCCTAAACGTTACCTTCTAGTAAGTAATTTGGCATCCGACAGGGAAAATATCTAAAATAGATTGATTTCATTATAAATAGCATATATACTATGTCGGCGTTTGTCGGCGGTCGTAAGTTTAGAATCTTGATATTTTAAAATTATACCCATTGTGAAGAGCCCAAAATTATAAGGGAATTTTTAGAAAATATACCTTATTTTAAATAGTGACCAATATGATATTATAACCAACGTGATTGCTTAGAGAATAATGGGAATTAAAAGAAATCCCATCTAAAGGGAATACTAAATCTATATTAACTTTGCACTTGGTTTCGTATTCAAGGGAAGTAAATACAAACTCTTTATATTTATGAAGTTAATTAGGCAATGAGAATTAATGAGTCAATTTAAGTATTCTATAAATAAACAATAAGCATCACCTGCTAAAATAGAAGAATTAAACTAAATTAAAATTATCGGAATCAGCGGCGCAATTTATGTTGCTAACTCTGAATTGTCGATTAAAGATGGCAGACCTCTGAGGGTCGCACGTGAGTTCTAAGTTTTTCTTCTGAACATTTGGTTTTTCATGTCAAAATACGCAGTAATTTTTCAAATTGAGAACTTTTCATGTATTTTTTCTGACGAACTTGAGGTGAACAGATCCAACATTGACATAATAATGTTGTTGGTTTATTTTAAGCGAAACGGTTCGTAATAATTTGCACTGAAATGTGGCTGTTTTGAAAAAAATGTTTTGTGAGAAAAAATAAAAAGATCTTGGCTTTTGGAATGTAAATTAACTTTACTTACTTGTATATGCTCTGTTGTTACTGGTTGACATTCATCAAGCTTAAATTGGAAAGGGTTCCTAAACATAAAGTACTGAAAATATATGCTAAAACATATTTTCACAATTACACATATATATTGTGTGTATATATATATATATATATATATATATATATATATATATATATATATATATATATATAGAGAGAGAGAGAGAGAGAGAGAGAGAGAATACTGGAATAATGAAAAAGTAATGTTACATACTTTACAAGTTTATTATATATTTTAACTCATCTGCAGCACTGAACACACATTATTTTACTCACATACCCTGAAAGCTTAACTCATGGCATGATGTTTCTAAATATATATTGATTTTTCACAGACTTCTGGGTCTTGGATTCTTCCTGAACTTGATTGGATTCTAATACCCTCAACTACATAATACCATATTCCAACTAGTTTCTTTTTAACAGCTACATAGATATAATTGACTTTCTTCATATTATTGAAGTTTTTCTTTGGACTATTTTTGCTGTAAGCATATCTTAAAACTTTGGTGCTAATCTTCAAATTAATACTTACCAATGATTAGTAATTTATTGGTTTTTCCCTTCTGAGGATAAGAGTAATTCTTTGAAAACTCATGGATTAAAGGTCATTTTCTTATATTACTTGGTTAAACACCTGATAATAAACTTGTAAACTATGTAACTTTACTTTTTTCATTATTCCAGTATTTCCTATATCTATACTCTACTCCCAATATCGAGCATTTCCCTATTACGATAGGATCTAATATATAATATTTATCTTTATAATAGTCAATTAAATATATATATATATATATATATATATATATATATGTATCCAATATGATATCGAGCACTTTATTTGTTCAAGATCTGCTGTTTCAGATTTGTTCTGACCCAATTTTGACAGATTTAGTTTGCTTTGCTATATATATATATATATATATATATATATATATATATATATATATATATATATATATATATCAAAATATGTTAAGTAACTCTTAATTAAAAGCAGCAGAAGTTAGATCTGGTTTTTGGACTGGTAACGTTTTGTTTTGAGGATGGTGGTGTCTAATCAATACTGCTGGGGAACCATGATAAAATGACTGTTTTGTTTTTAAATACCCGAAACAGCTCTCATAGCAAATAACTGATCATCCCTACAAGAACATTACTATTATAATACTAGTAACAATCAAAATTCTGTATGAAGACCGGCGTAATTCCAGGGAGCAAACTATTATGACAATTGCAAAAAAATTGACTCACTTACAAAATAGAGAGATTTTTCAACTAAGGCTTACGACTAAATGAATAGCATTTTGAATAGTTTGAAGGCTGATAGTCTTGAAAGACTATATATACTCATATGTGTGAGTGTGTATATGCGTACGTGTGTGTTTGTAGGATATTTTTTAAATTCTTTATTCTTTAGTGTACTAATAATCAGTCGGATTGGTATTTCCATATTTGAATCGTTTATTTGCATAAACTTCAGAACTGAAGGAAATTATGTCTGTCCGTGTTTACATTTGTTTAGAAAAGGTTTGAATGAGTTTAGAAAAACTCATTCAAACCTTTTCTATAAGAATTGCATTTATCGGATTACTACTATAAATGTTTCTGTTTCCAATTTACTAATAAAATGTTTTTTTTCTTTTCTTTTTTTATGTAAATTCTTTTTTTATTTGCAAACGGCTGAGGTTATGGATCAATTTAGAAATGGTTCATCACCGGATATTTAATCAACATATTTTCTTTTAAAAAATAAATTCAAATGAAATAAAAAATCATATTTAAGACCTCATACATATCCACGTGTGTTTGTATTTGTGTGTGTGTATGTGCTGTCTAATACTGCTTTTTGGTTGACACTCTCATTTTTGTTAGGTAATGCCGCTATTACATAAGACAGCTAATTATGATACGGTACAGAGAACAGGAAATTCAAGGAGAGAAAATGGGACAAAGTGAGACCGTCTTTAGCTGACGTTGCTTTAGACGAATTTGGCATTCAGTCTACATGGAACGAAGATAAAATGTGTATAGATAACCCATGCTCTGTGTAGGCTAATTGGCTGAGTTGTTGTATAAAGCGACGTCAGCTAAAGGCAGTCCCTTTTAGTAGGCAGGTTCCCAGCTGTAAAGAATAAATAGCCGTTTATTTAATAACAGTTGACCTATATTAGAGTCGTAAGTTGGTCAGCAATGAAAGAAAGGAGGGAAAGAAATGCTTTCCTTCTCACCGGTAAGTATCCAAATATTGTCTGTTATTAAATTATTACTTGGTGATTTGGGTAGCAGTATGAGGATTTACAACTGTTAAAGTGAAAGCTCCTCCGCTTATGTTTATTTATGACTAATAAAAAATAAAATAATTATCAGGACTAAATCGATCGAAAATAAACCAATATTTGCCTTATCTGATTAACAAAACCGATTTTTTGTTATCTACCTTTTGTCAATAATGCTATTAACGTGAATGACATGAGGAAAAGACGTCTTGACGTTTTATATCAGATTATTACATGATTATCGCCATGTACAATTAAAAAAATGTGTCTATGTTTAAGAAAAACATTACACAAAACCTTCACCAGGATAACATCTTCACACACTTTAAAATTCATAATTTAAGACGAGAAATATCCCAAATTGATTATTTCTCGCAAGCCAAAATCGCATATTTAATTTAAATTTCAAAGCTAATCATTATTCTATTTAGATTTCTATTTATTTTTTATTTTTAATACATTTTTAATGATGCAAAGATACTTTTGAGAAACATGTTACAATTAATTATCCGATATTGTTTTTGTTTCTCAAAAGTTCTGTAACATTTTTATTTATTTTTATTTTTAATACATTTTTAATGATGCAAAGATACTTTTGAGAAACATGTTACAATTAATTATCCGATATTGTTTTTGTTTTTCAAAAGTTCTGTAAAATTTTTATTTATTTTTATTTTTAATACATTTTTAATGATGCAAAGATACTTTTGAGAAACATGTTACAATTAATTATCCGATATTGTTTTTGTTTTTCAAAAGTTCTGTAAAATTTTTATTTATTTTTATTTTTAAGACATTTTTAATGATGCAAAGATACTTTTGAGAAACATGTTACAATTAATTATCCGATATTGTCTTTGTTTCTCAAAAGTTCTGTAAAATGTTTATTTATTTTTATTTTTAATACATTTTTAATGATGCAAAGATACTTTTGAGAAACATGTTACAATTAATTATCCGATATTGTCTTTGTTTCTCAAAAGTTCTGTAAAATGTTTATTTATTTTTATTTTTAATACATTTTTAATGATGCAAGGATACTTTTGAGAAACATGTTACAATTAATTATCCGATATTGGTTTTGTTTCTCAAAAGTTCTGTGAAATTTTTATTTATTTTTTATTTTTAATACATTTTTAATGATGCAAAGATACTTTTGAGAAACATGTTACAATTAATTATCCGATATTGGTTTTGTTTCTCAAAAGTTCTGTAAAATTTTTATTTATTTTTATTTTTAATATATTTTTAATGATGCAAAGATACTTTTGAGAAACATGTTACAATTAATTATCCGATATTGTTTTTGTTTCTCAAAAGTTCTGTAAAATTTTCTTTTCACACACACACACCTACACACACATACAACATACACACATACACATATTTAGTATCATAAATGTTAAAATGATTGTAATATACGGATAAATTACGAGAGTTAAACAAATGAAAACTAGTAAAACAAATATTTTTACAATAACAGTATTTTTAAATGAAAGAATTAAAAATATGTCTTAATAGCCATTTTCACTTGACCACTTTTAAGAGAAATGAGAAGAAAAGTGTAATTTAAAACGATACCCCGAAAAATGTTCATGAAATAGCAAGTATCGTCAAAATGTTCATGAAATGTCAGGTATCGTCAAAATGTTCATGAAATAGCAAGTAACGTCAAAATGTTCATGAAATGTCAGGTATCGTCAAAATGTTCATGAAATAGCAAGTAACTTCAAAATGTTGATGAAATAGCAAGTCTCGTAAAAAGGTTCATGAAATTGCAAGTAACGTCAAAATGTTCATGAAATGTCAGGTATCGTCAAAAATGTTCATGAAATAGCACGTAATGTCAAAATGTTCATGAAATGTCAGGTATTGTCAAAATGTTCATGAAATAGCAAGTAACGTCAAAATGTTCATGAAATAGCTAGTAACGTCAAAATGTTCATGGAATGTCAGCTATCGTCAAAACATTCATGAAATAGCAAGTAACGTCAAAATGTTCATGAAATGTCAGGTATCGTCAAAATGTTCATGAAATAGCAAGTAACGTCAAAATGTTCATGAAATGTCAGGTATCGTCAAAACATTCATGAAATAGCAAGTAATGTCAAAATGTTGATGAAATAGCAAGTGACGTCAAAATGTTCATGGAATGTCAGCTATCGTCAAAACATTCATGAAATAGCAAGTAATGTCAAAATGTTCATGAAATGTCAGGTATCGTCAAAATGTTCATGAAATAGCAAGTAACGTCAAAATGTTCATGAAATGTCAGGTATTGTCAAAATGTTCATGAAATAGCAAGTAATGTCAAAATGTTCATGAAATAGCTAGTAACATCAAAATGTTCATGGAATGTCAGCTATCGTCAAAACATTCATGAAATAGCAAGTAACGTCAAAATGTTCATGAAATGTCAGGTATCGTCAAAATGTTCATGAAATAGCAAGTAACGTCAAAATGTTCATGAAATGTCAGGTATCGTCAAAACATTCATGAAATAGCAAGTAATGTCAACATGTTCATGAAATAGCAAGTGACGTCAAAATGTTCATGAAATGTCAGG
>OY744515.1:13428803-13433803 GCA_963556195.1 Sepiola atlantica
TTAAACCTAAGGAGGCTTATATCTTATTAAAATACCATAAAAGTAAGTTGAACAATATCCCCAGCACTCGCTTAATTAATCCGACCAACCCCTAAATACAAAGAATTAGTAAAACAATCCTTTCTAGAATTAACAAGCAAATAAAAAAGACCTAGAATTAAACCAGTGGGTAAATACTGCCGAAGCAATTAGTTGGTTTAATAATATTGAAAATAAAAATAAATGTACCTTCCTACAATTTCAAATCGTTTTATCTATCTATATCCCAATAACTCATTCAACATCGACCTAGATGTTGTCGAGATATATACCGACATATCCAAGGATGAAATTCACATTATTAAAAAGTGTAGAAGATCAGTTTTAATCAATAATAATGACCACTGAATAAAAACTAAAATGACAAACTCCTTTGATTTGACCATGGATGTCCCGGACTCTGCCGAGACATCGTCTCTTGTGGGATCATTTATTTTATATACATTCACAAATATATTTGATAATACAGATATCAGCCTATATAAAGATGATGGATTGACTATAATAATGGATTCAAACAAGGCCAAGAGTGAAAACTTTAAGAAAATTGTACATATTGAAATGAAAAAATTAGGCCTAAGAGTAGACATACTAGCTAACATAAAACTAACTCACTTTTTAGATGTCACTTTAAACTTAAATAAAATACATACATGCTATATTTAAAGGATAATTTTTTACAGTTGCTGTGAAAACTTAGAAATGATAATCAAAGCGCACAATAACAAAATACTAAACGAGAGCAGTAGAGAAATAATAATAATAATAAAATGCATAAAAAGTGATCAATATAACAACAATAAAAATAACACGAAGAACAACAAAAATATAACCACTAGAAAGAGTTATAATGCAAACCCTAATAGCAATCATCCAAATAAAAAAAGTTAATAATGAAGAGAAAAACTGTAACTGCAGAACCCGGACACGTTGTCCACTACAAAATAACTGTCAAAACCAAAAATATTGTTTACCAAGTCATAATATTTGTTAAGGAGAGCCCGAATAACAGGAAATACGACGTGGGTATGACCTTCTTAGATTTAAAAACCAAGTATTACAACCATAAAAACACATTCAATAACAAAAAAACGCCTTCAAAACAGCACTTGCGACCTATTACTGGAAACTCAAGAAAGTGGACGCTCGCCAATAATTGAGTGGAAAATAGTACTATGATCCAGTACATGTAGATATTTAGACGACTTGTGTAGATTATGTCTGAATGGGAAGTTAGAAATTTTAAACTTTAAAGATATCAAAAGCCTATTAAACTGTAGAAGTGAGATACATATACACTTGAAGAATATCGTCTCAGGACGGGTAAAATTAATTCCTCGGAGAGAACAGTTTTGCATATCTTTCATGCCACTTTACAAAGATAAAAATCAACATATAATGATACTAAACCTTATATCTTGAATCCTTATTCTGATTTTGCTCAATTTCCATTTTGTGATTTTGATTCTAGAAAATCTCTACAATTTTAAGCTGAAGGGTTCTTAACAAAAATTGAAATTCAAGGAATTTTGCTTAATTGTGTTTATAGATCAAATTCAATGTAAATCTGAAATATTTGAATTTTTAACCGGGAGGTTGTGCCCATATATAGCCCCCTAAAACCCTTTAAAATACTAAAAAAAGATACTGAAATTTTAGGAATATTCATCAATTGATGTCTTATACCTATTGTTAAAGTTTCACAAAAATCGGAGGTATTTGAATTTTCCCGAAAAGCTACAACTTCTTTTTACACTCTTTGCATAAAACTTAATTAAACTAAATATATATACATTATCCACGCTTACCCCTAGCAGCTGTGTTACAAAATTCATAATGATCGATGAATTTATTAGAAAAAAATATATAAACATATACATATACCTAACGTTATATGCATAGAGATTCCACGTATAAAAGTGTAGAATATATGATTTTTTTTTTAATATGAGCAAATAATGTAAATATCCTATTTCTAAATGTATACGGCTGGCTATTATATAGAATCCTTTTTCAACATACATTTATTACAAACGAATTGCGTACACATAGTGAGTGTATCTCTGTACATTAAACATTTATACTTACTTGGTGTGTAAGATATTTGAGGACATTTTTACTAGAGCATGAATATTATTTGATTTTATGTATTATATATTTCAGAATTATCAATGCCAGCCCCTATACTTACAGAACAAATGAAGAGGCAAATAGTTATCATGACTATAAAGGCTGATATATACAATTTAGAAATAGAACCAGAACACCACTGGTGGTAATCATCCTAGAAGATCCATAAGGCCGATTACAAAAGAGCACCGTGTGTTAGAAGAAGCGATCTGAAATGTTGTCCACAAAGACATCAAGTCTTATGCGATGAGTAAAGGTCTTTAGTATAAAATACCAATTTTAGTTGAGGGTTTATCTCGAAAGGAAAATCAGATTAAAGAACTTACTTGGAGGAGTAATCCGCCTGGCCAAATCTGACTGAAATTGGATCACCATTCCTCACGAAATAAACGATGGCTTCACAACTAAAGAGGCTTGCAGATTTATTTACAGGAAACGCAGGAACCAAATGAAGGTTGTACAATGGGTTGATAGACAAAACGAAATAATTTTATCCTGAAGTTCATCGACTCGCCTACCGCAGGATTGGTAGAGAGCGCAGGAATGTACGTCTTGTCTGTTTGAAATACAGGCTGGAACTGACGTGTTGATGTTGATCACGTGATCAGATTTTAGCGCCAAGATGATTCACTGCGCATGAATTTCGTTACACGCAGACGTGTCATACGCGTACCTGGTGAAGAGGCGATTAATACATAATCTCCAAGCCGAATCACAACTCACGTAGATCGATACTAAATAGTTCGCTCATATAACTGCTACAGGTCATTTTATGTCACAAAAGATAGAGGAATCTCCGCACAAGTCTCACGGAACACAAAAAAATGGATAGTGGAAATTTTCACGATAACATGACCTCTAACATTTTACCTCTTAGCTCCCCAGATATCAATTTTTTGGACTACTATGTATGGAGCGTAGTTGATAAAAAGGGTTAATGAGCACTCGCACAATACTAAATAATCATTAAAAGTCTTCATTATCCAGAGTAGTGTCCTATATGACCACCTGAACCTAGTATGTAGGCAATTCATAGCTTATATGAAAGCTTTCATCGAAGATAGAATATACTTTCATGAATAAAATTATCATCATCTTATTCGATTTAACGTCCTTTTACATGCTGACATGCGTTGGACGACATTTAGAAATTGAGTTCAAAACTAATATCTCAACAGCTCCTTATTTATGCCGATTTCTCACACCTCTATGTTTATCACTTCCTTCCAAGTTTCCTTTGTCCTTCTCCTGTCAACTAAACCTGCTACCTCAACTGCCCTACAACTACTTAGCCAAAAACTCTCATCTATTCTTTCTACGTGGCCATAACATCGAAGTCTCTTGTTCGCTATACTGTCCCGATTTAATCTTCCTCTGAGGTCATCAGATCTAAGCCTATCTTTAAAAATCACATTACGCATCCATTGTATCATTCTCATATTTCTCTCGCTGCAATGCACACCCTCAACCTTCACTGCCCAGGTTTCATTTATTTATTCTAATCGTCAAATAGGTTTTTTCAGTAAAAAGACATTATTATCTGTTTCTATGAGTCATTTTGTTGTATGTATAAATCTGTCCTCAAATATGTTACGCACCCTGTGTATTAGTATGCTATATCCTTTTATAATCATTCTAAATTAATATCTCATATTCGTTACACTCATGCTATAATTATGGCCTTTATTAATGTTTTGTAGACTTGTATTAATGCATAAGAAGACTGGCTTCCATATATGATAACAGAATTATGAACCATGGCTGTACAATTAGACATCAGCATTATATATATATATATATATATATATATATATATATATATATATATATATGTCGAGAGTTCGATCCCTGGCCAGGGTAGCCATGCTGATGTCGACTCATAGCCAGAAACACGTGTCCATGGATTTCTTTTATGTACGTAAAAATTAATTTATATATATAAAAAAATTTATATATATATATATATATATATATATATATATATATATATATATATTTAGTTTAGAAGGGATAAACGTAGACGGCTAAATTACGTTTGTAGGAGAAGTATTTATTATTTATCGTGAATACTTTACACCAATACAGTGATTAGCCGTCAGGTTGCGTAGAAAATTCGGTCTACAAGTGAGGATAAACATTACCGCCCCCGATCAGTCAAACCAGCTCAACCTGGTGTATCAGATAGATAATTACTGTATTGCTGTATAATATCACCAATAAATAACATATATATATATATATATATATATATATATATATATATATATATATATATATATATAGAGAGAGAGAGAGAGAGACAGACAGACAGACAGACAGACAGAGAGAGAGAGAGAGAGGGAAAGATAAATAGAAAGAGAGAGGATAAGGAGAGAAAGAAAGAGAGAAAGAAAGGGTGAGGAAGAAAGATAGATACACATACGAGTACATACATAAATGTACATATATAAATAGTAAGACGTTTAAATGTATTTTGGTGTACGTAGACATGTATGTATATACATCCATTACGGTGTACATTATCATATATATATATATATATATATATATATAGATATATATATGACTAAATATTATAGACAGTTCTTATCTATGTATTTGATTGAGATCCGTTCAAGTTTATTAATTAAGGTCTTTGTTTGAGGTAGAAACTGGATGATAAATTCACCATCGTTACGATTTTAAGTACTTTAAATCCGATCGTAAACCATCCTCGGGGTAAGTATGTGTATTGCAAGGATAGCCGACAATTTATATATTTATCTGAGTAAATTTGGCGGGATATTATGTAACTTTCAAGGTTATAATTAGTAGTATTACTATAGCTGTTG